>BEXV01001124.1:53366-67123 GCA_003118195.1 Hemicentrotus pulcherrimus | reverse complement strand
AAGGGCATTGATTAGCTGGGATGATAGGGAGGGAGTCAGGGGCAATATGGTCTGCTGAGAGCTAGAAGGGCATTATCTCATCATTTCAATCGAATACTCACCCTAAATATGATTATTGCAAGTATGCTTTTATACAACCCATGTATGGACAAAAATCTATTCCGTCATCAATTACTAAGAAAATAAAAAATCATGAAATTGTCTGTACAGAGCAAATTTGAGAGGAGCTCGCAAGATACATCTCAGTGTTGCCAATTTGTGTTTCACTGATGACAACTTCAAACATTCATAACTTTTCTATTTTCATTCAGATATTGCTCAAAATGTCACTAATATGTTTCTCTCATCGTTCTGCTTTTATTAGATCCAACTCAATGTTTGGGTGGACGTCCCCTTTAAGTTTGTTATATGGTTCTGGATTACTGTTGCACTGCAGCCTGTTAAGAATAAGCCAGTTAATATATAGAATCTGCGCATTGGCAAATAAAGGTCATTTGTATCCAAAATAGTAAAACCCATGGAGACGAATACTAGATATGTACTCATGAAAGTTATTTGATTATCGTGGCTTGGTATCATGGTATTCTTTTTAAGAGTCAAACAAAAGGGTTTCATTAAAAAAAACATCCCTAATTTTGTCAGCGATTATTGTAAAATGTAAAAGTGGGACTGTACTCTATGATGTAAAATATCTCAGGATATTTGGGGTCATTTTTACCCTTTGCTAACTATGAGCTTATCTTTTCTCTCAGTTTAAGATAATCACTGCAAAGCAAATTGTGTTACTTAGCACACTAGATGGAATTTTTTAGTAGCAAAGTTATATTTTTTCACCGTGAGATAGCACACTGTATGGACAGCAATTATTCACATAAAGATCATCGGTATCAGGAATAATTCTTCTTTGTAGCATGCTCTAATAGATCACCCCCGCATTGCCTCTGATCTTATTTTGAGCTTGATATTGTAGACAAAAAAATGTAACTAGTCATGTTGCTCTGGAAATCATTAATTAACCAGCCTTGTGATTATGGAGAGGTGCATGGTATTCATGTTAGTTCATGAATGGGGCATTAGAGGGAAGAAGAAATGAATGACAGCTCTTTGGATTTTGTAGTTGAATTTTTTTCGTCATAAATTTGGATGATATAACTACAATGTTCAATATATGAGCATATATGAGGGGGATGGGGTGGTGTAATCTACATCCCCCAATAAATCATTACAACAACAAAAAATTCTCGAAAAACATACAAACAAACATATAATACCTATAATAGGAGAATTTTTCTTTCAGATTACCGAAGGAAAAGAATTGAAAAAATAACCTTGAATCCCTGATATATATTTTGACCTGGTCAATCCCAGGCCCTTATGAGTAAGTGAACACTAAATCAATTATAAGCCTTGAAGACTCATCATATCTCACAAAAGTTATTGGTCATCCTGAACTTTTTTCCATGAAAACACAAAAAGAGGGGTTTCCCCATCATTTCCCAGGGTTGAAGGACACTTTAATCTTGACTCATTTGATTCTTGATCTGGCTTCTCAAATGCAATGAGCCCATTGACTTCTGGAACCGGGTGGTTTATGTATAATATTGCAATGAGAAGAATTCAGGAGCTAATGGGGTAAGAATTGATATCCCATGGAAAGGATAAGATTAACACCCCTCCCCTTTCCCTGATGATGTCATGGATATGGAAATCAAAGTTATGGGTCACTTTCTTAAGCAACTTGCCACTCATTTGTTCTTTTGATGGACAATATTTTGTTAGGGAAATGGGCATGAGCAATCCAATTGGAAGACAATTAGCCTGTCAATCAGACACTTATAAGAAAATAAAAAGAGGGAAATTATTCCCTCAAGGGTTATGAAGAATACCGTGACCTTCCTGATTACAATGGTGATGACAAGAAAAGATATTGGTCATCTCAAAAGCTTTAGTTTTCAACCTGCTACTTGGACTTGGATTCCTTTTTATGACAATGTATAACAAACAGACAGAGGCTGTCCAACAAAATCTTCCAAAAAATGAAAGGGGGATGTGATATCCCTGGGACAAGCCGATTCCCCCCTTTTGTGATGATGCTGATATCACAGTCGTGAAATCTTAGCCTTGAAATCTTAGACTTTGAAAATCAAGATCTTAAAAGAAAAATCAAAAGAGAAGACAATAACCCGGGGATGAGCCGAAATTGCCCCCTCCCAAATTCTAGGTCATTCAAAATCAACCTGCTGTTTGAGCCGTAGATTGGACAAAATAAAATATAGAGTGGAAGAGATTATGTCTGTCAATCAAAACCATCAAGCAAAATCAAAATCGTCAAAGAAAATTAGAAGAGAAGACGATATCCCCAGGACGAGCGGAGACTCACCCCTCCCCGCTGATGATGTCATGGTGTCTTGGTGAGTGTGCCCTCACTGTTTCCTGTGAGTCAGGCGGAGAAACAATGGGTAGCAGGGACGGGACAATCAGCCTTGCGATGAGCGATGCAACAATTGGCACCGTGATGCATGGTGACGCATTGTGACTTTCTCACAACTTTCTCCCGATTTTTTTGCTTGTTTTCGTTTTGTTCGCCTTAGCTGGGGTGATGACCTAGGACGAGCGTGTGGTTGAGGTATTACACCTTGTCTCAAAGTCTGAGTTACCTGATTCCTGTTTCTTCAGCTTCAGCCTAACCCCCAAAATCAACTACATTGAGATATCAGTGTAATCATTAGCAGATTTTCACCTTTCTCAGCATTCATTTGTGATTTACGAGAATGCTGAATAGAGCAAGTTATCACGTTATGGCACAGTAGAGGTGTGGTGGTCTAGGGGATATGTCACTGGACTGTGGATCACATTGATCATGGTTCAAGTCCCACCTCGGCACTAATGTCGTACGCTGTAGGTTATGCAAAAGTTAATAGTTTTGGATTGGCATGTGTGCGCTTGTAAAATTGCGCCTGACCTGAATACTTCCCAGGGAGCGAGAGGTGTGCTTTATGATGTGTGGATCAGTAATTGAATCCAATTTACAATGTGAAGCACTTAGAAACGTAGTATTGCAAGTCAAATGTGACTGTTTTTATTTAGAGATTAGAGCACTGATTGTTCTATCTTCGGAGCACGGAAGGGGGGGGGGAACACATTGACTGGAAATATATATTGCTGGCAAAACTAGATACACGGTTAATTCAGAACTTATATATTTGGGGGTGGGGGCAAGGGGTGGACTTTCCCTCTGTGAGCTGTACGTGAGACAAAGCTTAACTTTGAAGTAAAAGTAAAAGTTGGACACATTTCTGCCATTGTTAGTATCATACATATAATATCTTGAACTGTCAACTGACAATACAAGTCTGTTTGAAAGTTACTGCTATCATGGTACAAGAACTAACATTTCCTTAATAATTGTGCATCTACAGTTGAAAGTTATTCACTTTATCTTGGTTAGTTAGAGCTAATGTCATTCATTATCTTGAGTGAAGACTAATACCCATTGTCATGCTGATCTAGCCTTAGTCACAGGAAAGGGAATTTTCACACATTGTGAGTATTATGACTTCATTGATAGGGGGTTACATCCTGGCAGGAAATGAAGGTGACACCAATAAGAATTGATCTTTATGCCTTGAAGTGAGCTCATCAATTATATTCCTAATGAAGGCAGAATGACTCTTAAATTGAGATCATTTGTCTTGCTCCTAAAGAGGTTAAGGACCGTGATTCAATAGCAAGGAATAATTGTTTAGGTTTATTAACACAATTATTGGATGACTGACAGAGTTATGGCGAAAGAGGGAGGGAGAGAGAGAGGGAGAGAGAGCGAGCGAGAGAGAAAGAAAGAAAGAAATAATAATAGTAATAATAATAATAATAATAATAATAATAATATTATGTCTTGTTTACCCAGGGTAGCCTCATCAGTATTAATACTGTTCTCCCCGAGGGCCCTGCAATCATAATAAAGAGAGAAAGAAAGAGCGGGAGAGAGAGAGACAGAGGGGGCTAACCTTTTGTGGGCATTTTACAGTGTAATATTTTGCCTCCACTATTTGTCCAACTTTTTAAGTCTTAAGGGCAATGTATTTTCCTTTTTGTATTCTTAAAGAAACATTTATTAGTCCTATACATCCCATTGAACTTTGGCTAGTTCTTATGCTGATACATAGCAAGATTATCTACAAAAGCAAATAAAGAGCATTTGGTTAACCGCAATGATTACATTGAAGTGAAAATAACAGAAGGGAAACAAGACAAGATGGGTTACTTCTTATTCTTTGCCTTATTTCCCATATATTCTATTCTTTGCCTTATTTCCCATATATTCAGACAGATTAGTTACTCACAGGAAGAAAACTAAAGGGGAAGTATAAGTCACTTATTATGACATCATAGAGAAGGGTAATCACATTTCTATAATTTCAGTGAATGGTGGAAACCTTTAATTCACTCTGAATTGTTGGAAATGGCTCATCGATTGCTGAGATGGGATTCAGAGTAATTTTGATATAGAATTAGATGACAATTTGTCTAGCAGTCGGAAACAATTTTTCTTCTATTACAATAGACATAGAGTGAGGCACAATGGCCCAGTGGTCTTGTAACTGGGAGGTCCCAGGTTCGAAACCAAGTTGATGTGCTAGTGCCCTTTGAAAGGCTTTAATCCTTATTTCCAAGTCCCTCGGAGAGGACTTTAAAAAATCTGTTGTTCCCCTGTTTGCTTACTAACAAGCATACACATGTATCCTTAGCAGTCAAGTAAAACAAAGAAACCATCTGTATGCTTACCAACAAAATAATATTGCATTGTACACCCACAAATATCCCAATCCTAAATTTTGTATTGACCCGTTATTTTTTACTGTGTAAATTATTCAAAAATATGAAATAAGCTGCATCAAAAACATAAGATTTTTAGAGAGCAATAAGAGGTCACATAATTATGTTTCTGTGCACAAATAATTGTGTGGGATGTAGCGTAACATTTCAGAGAATTATGTCATAGGAGTCTAAATAGAGCAAAAAGGGCTTATAATATCACAAATCTGGGATACGGATTAGTCTTGTAGTGATAACGGGGTTAGATTTGTGAGGGGAAATTCTCCTAAATCTGAAATCATGATTCATAAATTGAGTGCTTATATTTATCAATGATGACTTACATCTTAACTGATGTCGAAGAGAGATGTCATCTATTTTTTTATGGGCTGAAGCATAAATATGAAGTAGAGAAATATGAGAAGAATTTCGGAACTGTTAAATGTATGTTTTAATTAGGCCAGTTTTGTAATCACATTTATTGCACAAATTTCTGTTAAGTGCCTCGTTACAAATTATTTCATTCACATGTTATAAATAATTGTATTTCAATAGTCAGTATACAAATTACATATGTTACGTGCTGTTAGGTAAGACAAGCCATAGAGTTTGTCCTACCTATCAACTAATCAATGTTTTGAATTTGCATTCTATTGAAATACAATTATTCCAACCTATTGTAGGTGATGCTTGAAGTAAATCAACATGGTATCTTTAAGAATTGCAGATTGAATGATATTTACAATAGTGGGAGATAGTGTAGTGTTCACAGCAAAAGCAATGGAAGTAGAGAGGCTATACAATAGGACTGTCCTCACACGCTCGCTCTTCTCATCCCCTCATCTTCAATCTCTTCTTCCTTGACCCTCCTCCTTCCTCCTCCTCATCTATTCATTTGACCTCATTGTCCAGAGCAATATTCTCATCTACCATTCAGTTCAGTTCGCTTACCTAAGGAAGTCGGCCCTCTGCCTCACCTGTATAGAGTAGTACACTGTGTCTCATGAAAATGCTGAATTTGTTAATTTCCTGATTTCTTTTAATTGTCTATTCATTTGACCATATTATGCTGGGCAATATTCCCACCCTATATTCCCCATGTGTAGGCTACTTCCTCACCAAATTTTACTAGTTTCATTCTCACCTGTATAGTGCATTTGAATGATCAGACATCATGTCTCATCTTGTGATACCCATAGAAATATTGGCCTCCGCTTTCATCACACATTCTTTTATACACATTTTGCCCTATTTTACATCTCGCTTTTGCCTGGGTGTGGCCATTCAGTCCCATATGCACTGTGTATTCGGATAGTACACAGTGTTAACAAATATTAAAGGCAGAAAGGTCGGTACACCTTATTAAATCCCAGTAGAATCGGATTCTCAAGTCCCACCCTCCAACTTATCTGCTCAAACATCTGCAGTGAATTCTGACCTCATTATTCAGTTCAATATTCTTCACATCCTTCTTTTGCACACCTGAGTTTATCTCTGCTCTACCTGGATGGTTTGATATAAGGGTACATAGTGTCTCAGCAAAACAGGGGCTTAATGTTACTATCCTTTGGTACGAGAAGATATACTTTCTTGAGTGAATTTCTTTAATGAATCTCTTAGAATGAAGTCAAACTGTAGGAACAGAAGATTGTCTCTGCTCCTTCACTTCTATTTTTGTCTGTTTGGAGTCAGAAGGGTGTTAACTCTGTCTAAAATGATATGAGTTTGTGCTCTTCTTGTTCCAAAGAGATGTACTGAAGATGGAACAAAAACCAACAGTAGCCTAATACAGAAAAAACAGGATCTTATATAGCTATCTCCTAAAAGTTAGGATCTGGAAAAGTATACAAAGGTTTCTATATCCATTGCATTACTGGTAAGTTAGAGTATTGTTATGGATTATTGTATGGACTGAGAATTGAAAATCAAATTCTCATCCACCGTATCAGCAATATACCATGCACATATTCTTGAAACTGAAAGCTATCAGAATAGTCAAATAGTTTTTTTTTTCTGATACACCCTATAGTATTCTCACCTGCATGGAAGGTACTTTCTCTCACCCCTACCGGCCTCCTAGCATCTATCATTGGACGAGGGTAGTGGGTCACTCTCTGTATGAGACCTAGCAAATTACAGGTATTCCTGCCCCCTTTCTTGTGGTCCATTACTCAAGATGATTCACCTGTGTAATTTATCATCAGTTAGCCCTCAGGGGCGCGTGTCGATAATGGGTCAATCGTATGGGTTGATCGAGGTGTCAAACTCTTGATTTGGGTTTTATTCGGACAGGTACGTAAACCTCAATGATGTGTTGCTTTTTTAATTTTCCCAACGTGAGCCATTCTCATGCAGTATCTGTTTACTCACAACCCAGGTATCATTTCAGATTGACCTCAATTATAGGAATTGGTGGTCTTTTATAATGTTTTGTTTTCTTCGGTCACCCTGTATGTTACACACCTGAGTGAAATGCTGGGCTTTCCTCCATATGGCCTCCCGGCATCTTCTCTTTTGCCTCTAGTAGATTTCAGGTCATCCTTTTGTTATTGATGCATTCTGAGGAAACGTTGAGATTGCACCCTTCACGATTGTAGTTCGATTGGCCTAGCGCGAATGGTCCATTGCGATTGGCCTAGTGCAAATGGGGCTTCATCAAGGTATGATTTCAGTGTGTAAATTGATTATCAGTTTCAGATATAAGATGGGTTTGAAGTACCTTGTGTACTAACTTTAAAAAAGGTGACACATTTGATTGTTTTTTTCTATAGAAATTAACCTAGAGTTTTTGACGTTTGACTGATTTTAGTACCATTTCTGAACTAGCTTTCCTTCTTTTGTTTATCATTTTATTTACATTTATCAAGATGGTCATTCAGGTTGACACAGTTTGATATGTGCTGTACTGAATAGGTATCACAATTATCGTTTGTAGTACGTGACACACATGAAGTAATACATGAATACCAATTTGGTCAAGTCTCCATGATTAACACTACTATCTTTACCTTTAAAAAATCTGCACATAGTAATGTTTCGTAACAAAATTGCAGATTCACTCCCCTCTCTCTCTCTCTCTCTGCTACCCCTTTACTTTGTCATTATTTTCCTCATCTCAAGTTTGACTTGAAGATGATTGCCTATCTTATTAGTGTAAGGGAGGTGCAAGAGAAAAGTTTGAATTGAATATGAATGTGATTTATATTGAAAAATAAGTCACAAAGTAATGGAATCTGTAAATAAATTTGTAAACATTTAGCAGTACACAAATTGCAATGTGTCCAATCCTTTATTCTCTACATGCTCCTACTTAAACAGTGACCTGTTCCAATTGCATACTAATGGTGAAACTGTTTGGACATGACCTGTTTTTCATCCTCATTTGGAAACCTGAATTATTTATTGTTATTCCCCTCTGTTCCCCTTCATCTCTATGCCTGACACACTTTCTCCAAGGTCGAACTCCCAGATCAGTTGGTACATGCAGATGCAGTAGTTGAGTCTTTCAAGACAGGATATATTTTTAGGGCTAAATTGATCACATATCTTTCCCAAGCCTTAGATTAAGCAGCCAGGAGCAAGGGGCAATTTATTTTTAAAAGTTGCCCCTTGCCCACAGGGATTTACCAGAGCAAGGGGCAATTTCTTAAAAATCAGGGGCAATTTTCCAAAAACAGATACATGTAATTAGCCACTAATTAATTAGGCATAGACTCTAGGCCTACATAAGTTAAATAAGTTCAAAGAATGTTAATTTCATAATGAATACAATCAATTTAATAACTTTTTAATCTTAACAAGATCAACAGGAAAGATTGACTAAGAACATCAATTTGCACATTAAACAGTATTTTAAAGTAACTAAAAATATTGATGAGCAAATTTTAAATGGATACCGGTAAATAAATTATAAATTTCACAATTAACATCGTACGGTTTATCCCAAATCTTCCGCCACACTCTCGGCAGTAGGTGCAAATTTGAAGAATTATCTTTTTAATTGTTGTAGACCCTATAACCAAAGAAATAAGAAGAAATCTGACCAACTATTCGTTTTAAGAATCGTACATGTAAAAATGTCCTTAGACATTCGACAGCTAAAGTTGCGTAACGTGCGTTCTCGAAACCAAAATCGTTCCTCGCACACACACTCCCTGGTGGGGTGCTAGCGGGCTGGAGTTTGCCAACGAAACCAATGCACCTTCGGAGATTCGCAGCGCGCAAATTTATCGCAACTCGAAAGGTTTGTGGTGGGAAGATGGCCAGCTAGCTTTTTGCCGAAACATGGCTAGGTCGGCTGCTGGCGAAATGAGAGTAACTACGATCTAGAACATCGTAGGTGTTCTTAACTTATCTATAAGAGAATTCTAAATTCTATTTGAGATGAAACAATAAACTAGACCTACAAACAAACCTCGACAGATCTCTAATAACTAATTGAATGCTTGTTTATTTCTCCATTTGACGATTTGCTTACTTGATCCTTCGATACATTTTTACGTGCGTGCGCCACAGTATGCACCGTACCGTCGCATCTAGCGATCGCATGATATGAACGTACGGTACGCATGTGCGCTAGCATGTAGTATAACCAATGGGGGCATTTTCACGGAAACACTTGCGCATTATCAAAGCGCTAAATACGCAGCTATTAAAGAGCTCGTGTGCGGCAAACTGTTCGTGATTCTGAATCACGAACAGTTTGCCGCGCAAGTTTTTTTCCGTGAAAATGCACCCTTTGCGAATCTTTCGTGTATTTTTTTTTTTAATCGTTAATGGGCGCAATTTCACGGCAAACACTTGCGCCTTGCCTTCTAGTTTTAGATGATTATGGGTGCAATTGGTGGTTTTATGAGCGCAAATTTGCGCCCTGCGCCCGCTTAATCGAAGGCTTGATCTTTCCTCAAATTGGCAACAATAATATAGTGCTAACTTTTTGTCCTGTCCTCCTGTCCTCCTTCTTCATGCATTTACTGAGTACTAGAATCTTGATTTTCCATTTAGAATATCTCGTAGTGACAACTGAAATTTAGCAATGTTAAGAACACAAATGTATACAAGTATGTGCAAATTGTGTGCTGCATAAGACCCTACATCCATGCAATACCCCAGATAAATCAACTTAACCAGTTAACTACTGGATTGTCTCTTTCCAATTGGTTTAGTACAGGGAGCACCAAGAGTTTTCAAGTCTGACAGACATGAACACTATACAAGAACCCACTATTATTATCAACTACATGGTTCCAGTTGTCAATGGGTCTGAGTTTGGTATATGGGGCAGCAGATAGCATGTCATTTCTAATGTTTGACATCTAAATGAGATATGAACACAGTTCACTAAATAGCCTACAGTGCACAATCCTACAGAGATTTTGTCCTGAAATAGTGGGCATTATCAACAAATTCAGGAACATCACTTTGTTTTCATATGTGATGATCAGATATTATTTAGCAGTTTGTATTAATTTGTTATGTTAGTGACATGTAGATTTTGTAATGTGCTTGGGGTAAATCAGTTGAACATTGATTCACACAGTTGAAGATCTGTCTTCTGGGGTGCAGAGTGGGTCCAGTTGTTGAGGTACACTGGCATCATTGGGAGGGGACATCAGGCTTATCTCATGAATGAAAGGTAAGTCAACATGATAACCGTTTAGGGGAAAAGTGTATAGGAGGGGTACCAATCATCTGCTTTTCTCATTTTTCTTTCTCTCTCTTTCTTTTATCTCTAGTTTTATCCATCTCTCTCCCTCTCTCTTTATCTAGCTATCTTTATCTCTCTCTCTCTCTCTCTCTCTCTCTCTCTCTCTTTGTACCTATTACAAAATATGTTTATTTCTCTTTTTGCATTCAAGGGGGGGGGGGGCACATGCCCATTGCTCGAAAGTCTTTTAAAGACCCTATCCGATGAAAATTCAACTTTTTATCAATGGAAAGCTGAATGAACATAGAATACAAATGTAAAGGAATTCAAAAATATTTTCCCTTTCAGTATTGCATAAAAGCGAATCAAAACCTTATTTTCCACATCTCTCCAAGTTACAGTGACGACATAACATGTGCACCGATCGGCTCGCCTATATAGCTGAGGCGATGAGCCGTGCTTAATTAATGCAAAGTCATTGTGAATATGCGTACTCCACATAAGATGATGTCATCAATTCAACTCCCGATTTTCAAAGTTTTAGATTTCAAGTTTTCAGAGAGCTGTTACTCGTCTGACAGGCACTAAAGTAGCATATGAATGGTATTAGTGTAATCTATGGCTTGTTAGCTTTCCTTTTATATATAATTCATCTATTTCATTTTTCACTTCGGACAGGGTCTTTAAGATTGGTGTTGTTGATGAATGTGGGGTATTAGAAAGTTACCCCTCTACCAGCAACTTCAAGTGACTTCCATCTGTGACTTAGAGATGGGGGAAGGCATCCGACTACCGGTTTCTTTCTGAATGGAGACGAGATGTCGCCATGTTGGACGTAAATAGCAATTAATGAGGGTGAGAAAGACAAAGCCTGGAAGGGATAAGGCTCAATGGCGCCAAGGAGTTTGGAGTGACTCTTCAGACGAGAGAGGCACGCGAGAGATGTGAGGGTGAGAAGGAATCGGTGGAAGAGGGGTTACTTAGAGGATGAAAGGAGATCGCTGGGGAGCAAGTAAGCAGGTGTAGAGAGTTAGGAGAAGGGGAAGGTAGAATAGGAAGAAGAGTTGGAAAGAGGGATGATAGAAAGGGATCATAATACGAAGGGGTATTTAATAAAGGGGAATTGCAGAGAGGATAGAAAGAGACTGATGGAGAAATGGAAGAAGATAAGGTAGAAGAGGAATATGATCACGTAGGGTGGGTGGGAAGGGACTGGTGGAAGAATTAGAGGGTAGTGGGTAGATAGATGTGAGATAAGGGAGAGAGACGGACAGAGACGGACAGAGACGGACAGAGAGACACAGAGAGAGGGGTTGAGGGGGAGGGTTATAGAGAAGGGGTGGAGAAGAGATTAAAGGATGACAGAGGAGGTAAAGAAGAAAAGGGTTTCACTGTTAGAACAAGAAGGGAGGAGTAGATGTAGAAACAAGGGAAGGCAGGGTGGGAGAGAATGAGAGAAAGAAGGGTGGAAAGGGCTGATGACAGAATGAAGGTTATGGAATGATAGAGAATCATTGATGCAAATGAGGGGAGCAGACATTTTTTGTAGGAGGAAAGGAACAAAACATATGGAGATGGATGAGGGTGCGAGGTAAGGATGAAGAAGATTAAATTGATAGAGGAAGGACATGATGGACTGGATGATAGGTGTGAAGGAGAAGAGGAAGGCACTAGATCGTGGAGAGGGGTCTGAGTAGAACGGACAACTTTGAAGATGGCTGGTGTGGAAGGATCAGAGAGGGGTAACAAAGAATCATAGGGGTGTATGCTGTGTAAGGAAAACCAAATGGGATACAGAGAGGGGCAGAAATGATACACAATGGAGTAAAGACTCTTGAAGGAAAGGGGGAAGCAGAAGGGCAAAGACTTGTAGGGAGCTACTGGTAAAACTGAAAGGGACAGGTATGTATAGGCATTGCTAGGTAAATTGAAAGAGAGAGGTGCGGATCAGTGAAGGGGGGGGGGGATCATGTTGAGAACTAAAGGGGAGGGAGGTATAACTCTCTGTTAAGGCATTATATTATTCTGTCTATCAGCAGATGAACCTAAAGGGAGATGATTGTATGTTCCCATGTGCAGATGCAAACCTGTAGTCCCAGAGTGTTCTGGTGAGGGAAATGTAAGATAAGGACTTTTCCGTATGTGGGATGGATGGAAAATGCAGAGCGTGACAGAAGGCCTGTTGGTCATAAAACTGAATGATAATCTTGAAGATGAACAACAATTGTTATTGGTTAAACACCCGAATGGTGTTGAATTCACCATAATAGCCCACTACTATGGTCTTTAAGTTATTGGAGGACTACAGAAGCTGTAGAATCTAGACCAATATCTTTCACTCCAAGATCTTTACGAGGTACAATAGCCCAAGCAATCACTGTATCTCCAATACATCACTTCCTGCATCAACAGCAGCTTCAGTCCTCTCAGTAATTCATCTTGAATGGAAACCTCCTGACAGCTAGTCTCTCAAATTATGAGCCTCATTCATGATTTAGCATCGCTCAACATTCATGAGTAACTCTGACTGATCGTGGCTGGGGGTTCCGTCAAGCTGAGCAAGAGCTTGCGCCTTCCTGTCAGGATCTATCTGACCCAATTTCTCCTAAACTTTGCCCTTTAGAGAATCTTTTTCAAGAGATGATTGTTTGCTGTAAACTTTTTCTTAATTGCAGTCAAGAAACATTTTATTGCTGTTTTTTGTCGACTAACTAGTAATTTTTGTTGAGAGCCAGGGTGGCATTCACTCTGGTTTTAATGATTTTGAGAAGATGTCCTTCTGGTTTAGAGCAGACAATTTAGTGAACGCATTAGGTCTCTAAACTTCATTAAACTTTTGTTACTGTTTAGTCTTCATCGCGTTTGAGTTTTTAGTTGAATCAAATTATCATATACATTAAATTAAAAGAATTCAGTTAGTGCTTAAGAAATCATGCTGAAGTAGCCTGTAGTGTAGCACAGGTCCTGCTATTGTGGCCTGTGACTGCCAACTTTCTTAGATTATACTTATTACAGATTTGTGAGGTATTAAATCATAGATTTTCAATACAAAATCAAAGAAATCAATGATTTTACAGTATGGTGTTTTGGCTTTGTAAATGGGTTTAATGATTCATAAACTGATCTATGCATGTGTAATCTCAAACAGGTGTCCATACTAGATGAAGTCGTTTATGTTGCATGATTTATAATATACATGTACTCATTTTGCGTGATATGTAGATGCAACTTGATAAACTTTGTCAACATTGAAGTAAAGAAATGCTCTCCAGTAGAAGTAGTGGGGGGGGGGGGG
>BEXV01001124.1:25417-43908 GCA_003118195.1 Hemicentrotus pulcherrimus | reverse complement strand
TATCTAGTGGCAAGCCCTGATAAACGCGCCCATTGTAGATCACAAGGTATGGGATTTACTTCCCTGCCACAAGGTCCTTTGGCAAGCCATTTATTTGCGTTTGCTAAACTTAACCCAGGTGTAGTTAAGCAAGTACCTGGTAAGATTTATTCCATGACTGCTCTGAGTGCTATGGATGCCAGATCTATAAAGTCGGGGTAACTTCCAAAGTCTTTTCAAGCGAATACACCCTGTATGTATCAACATATCATAATTTGATAAGCACTATTCAAGAACGTAAACATTATTTCCTTTCTCTTTCTTCTTTACGTTGCCCCTTTCAGATCACAATCAAAGAGCTCCTCACCACGGCTTGCGAGACCGAACCAGACCCTGGCAGTGAGGTGGTAGTCTATGATCAAGGCACACTGGATGTTACATGCCTCACCGCTGACACTTTCCTGAGTGTCCTTCTGGCCAAGCTGAACGAGAGCTTCAAGACTGTGTCTTTACTAGCAGGTAAGACTTGAACAAGACTATTCATAATTGATCAATGTATTGATAACTTGACTCTCCCCTGTTAAGAGAATAACTGATATTCTCTGAAATTATGAAATGATCAAACTTCTGTACCATCATGGATTACTTGTAACCCTTTATGATGTTTTGGAGGAGGGGTACCAAGGAGTGAGTATTCCACCATCTCTGTTGTGTTTAATGTTTGATGTTTGATTTTTTGTTATTGGTTCTTTTGTTATTCTATGTTTGGATGTTCTATGTTTTGATGTTAGATGTTAGCTGGTTGTTTCACTTGGGTTATGACCTGTAGAGGGCAAGAAGGGCATTACCTCTGATATAGATGATGTGGAATAATACTCTTCTGGCTCTCAGCGAATGATGTAATGTATAGTTAATCTGTTTTGTATGTGTAGTGGTATATTCTTATCAAAGCTCCTATGGATTATACAGGTAAGAGAAATGCTAATTTGATGTTTCATAATTTATACCCAATTCAGTTTTTGTCTTGGTATTTATATTTTGAAAAAATGTACAATGAAATGGGATAAAATGATATTTATTGTCATAACAACATTGAAAAAACATTAGTGGTTGATATGTATTGCCTATACCGATCTTGGTTCCTGTATTGATTTTATGAGAATGAGAGAAAGGAGTATTCAGCTGGATGCATTATAATAGAATGACCTTAAAAATGGAGAATATGATGAACTACATGTATATAGCTGTTAAGCTCTAAGGCTCAAACAGAATACAACAAGGAGAAGGGGGAAAATATCAAGCCTCAAATGCATAGAAGCCATGCTTTAACATGCCACGACTTGCCGCAGTGCTTGTGTGTGATAAGAACACTATTAGAGATGAGCTCGCTATTGATGCCTCATCGTTGCCTCATCCTTGCCGTGACTGCAAGCATCATCTGATGATGGCCACGAGAGGGCTTTTGACCACGTCATTGGATGGTCTCCGTAGGAAGGAGTCAGCTAGGAGCGTGGAAATAACGTCTGAAATCATTTCCCTCTTGACAGGCTGAGAGAGTCGTTTTGTTTTGAGATGAGCGTTGAGCTTTGTAACTCCTTGTAGAGATCTTTGGTGACGTAACGTTGCGAATGTGTTCATTGTTTTACCATTTCAGTATTTCATTTCACCGTGGAAAAAACATATTTTCTGTCATGTTTTTTAAACTGCTATAATATGTGATGATTGTCTGTTGTTAAAGTAACCCTTGACTCTATTAGGTGCTCGGAACTCATGGGCACCCAAAATCTAAGTCTGGACCCCAACCCCCCNCCCCTCCCCCTTATCTGAAGTTATCCTATAGGGCACGTACACACAGGCTGTACTATAAAACGTTCAATCTTGATCCCCTTCCAAACAAACATTAATGTGGAGCTCTGGATTAAGTCATGTTGTGGATGTTATTTTGTGCTTTGCAGTGCATACTTTTCACATGTATTTGCATGTATTATCCTATATGTACAATTTCATTCTGTATCTTTGTATTTGATATTGTTTTATTATATTAATTAGTTACTTATTCCTTTATTGTTAAATGGATGTATATCAATATCAGTGTTGTTGTATGGATTTCTGTGTCGTATGATTAATTATAATTTGTGTTTTCTGTTTGGTTTTGTAGTGTTCCAAAATGCCATTAGCACGATCAAAGAGTCAAATGAGTGTGGTCTGATTGAAAAATACCTGATCAGGCTATTACTGCTTTTGTGTATTATCATACACAAATTTTGTGGCATGTTTAGACAAAATGGGATATATAAACTCATAATGAGTCTTGAATCAGATATGAGACAAGTAACACATCAACCATCTTGAAATGGTTATGATTATCCAGTCACCCCTCGACTCAGGCAAGACATGGGGTTTTCATATACCGTAATGACATCATACATATGCATCACTCAGGCGTATGTTACACGAAGGATTTCTTGTGATGAATAATGATAATTAATCCAACGTATGATGAGCTCATCATTATCATAGCTAACCGCTAAATTAGACAATTACTCATAAGAAGTTGAAGGGAATAGCCTCAGACAAGTTGTCACACCCCCTTGGCTCCATGGTGTAGATTACGGTAGTCTTATATATAATTTGTGATATATGAATTCTTTTTTAATTAATGGTGATTCATCTAGATCTTGATGGAGTTACTTAAACCCACCTGATGCTTGCAGTGGATCATGTTGCATTCATAACTACAAAAGTGTGAATGAATGAATGAATGAGAGAAAGAAAGAAAGAAAAAAAATCAACTGTTCTTGCTTGATTCTTGATGTATGTTTACATGTACATGTAGGTATTTTAAATGACATCGGTTAATAAATGGACTTCTATAATTTGTTCCTGTTTTCACGAAGTGACGGTAGTGAGGAAAATCCGCACGCAAATTGTATGCGATTTTCATTCACTACCGTCACTTTGTGAAAATAGGGACGAATTGTATTCCATTAAAAAGTATGCCATATAAGGTAACTGCTTGTTCAATATCAATTTTTTTCAAAACGTTATTGCATATAATTTAGGTTATATTGCTGTATCAATGAGTCATGTTAAATGTTCCCTTTTTAAATAATATAGTTTTCTAGTGATTTTTCATAGTTGCATGAAATAAACTCCTCAAAAAGCTCTGAAATTCAAGTTTGAATGTTGATATCTCTCCTGTTACTTATTATTTATGATGTTGGTATCATTGAAAAGTCTGTTTTCAATATAATCAATCAAGTATGATAATATAGAAGGGAGAGATATGAATGCTCAAACTTGAATTGCAGATTCTTTTTTTTTTTTGGAGGAGTTTAGTAACAAACTTTCTGCTCATAAATAGTGGAAAATATTCTGTCCATAATTGGTTTTGTAAAGCCTGAAGTTTCTGTTGTAATGTTCTGTCTCTTGGGTATACAGAATTTGTGATATAATTATGTGAGTCTAAATTGTGTAAAGGTGTTGCCGGCCGAAAACATTTAGCTGTTTGAGGACATATTAAGTTTGCTGTGCATGATATATTGTTGGTATTGGAGGTATATGGAAGCATCTATGTTATGGAATATATTCCATTGGAATCATACAGTTGAAGCAAATATATATCTCTAGTTTGATGGTCTCCTTGTTAAGAATGCACTACTGTATTATGAGCGTTGATGAGCGCCTGAGGGATATGCATCTCTAAAGACCTGGTATCCATCTGGCATCTTCTGGATCAATTAATGGATGTCATATCTTTCAATAACAAACCCTTTTAACAACGAACTATACTGGAATATACCACAGTGATATATTCCTAGGTAGCTCCCTGTGTGTTATTGAATAGATAGTCGGTGCACATACACAAAGGATGGAATACACTGTAGCGGTGGGTGAGCAGGCACTGGTAATGTATTAGTGTGAGGGGAAGTGCCAGATTGGCTCATAACAGCATGACATCATCACACTGTGCTGTGATTGGTCAATACCTGGGATGACTCATCCTGGGGTTGTCCTTCCTCTCTCTCTCTCTCTCTCTCTCATTCTCATTCTCTCCCTGCACAGCTGATTATCTGTGTGTGTATGTGTGTAATGACTGTGTGTTTACTATACACCCTGTGTGTCACTCAAAGGGCAATCTCCATGTAAGGCTGTAGAATACTGCCAGGATCTCCATAGGTACACTCATTCTCTCTCTCCCATGACTGTACCACTAGCGCCCTTTTCTCTCTCTTCCTTGTTTCGCCCGTATCATACTCCTCAAGCTCAATAGAAAGAGAGTGTCCCCACCAATTTGCTAGGCATTCATTGTTGACGAGAGCTCCGCTACTAAGGAGACACAAGTTACTCGATCACGGTAGAGAGAGGACTTGTATTGAATCGCGCTCCACAGAGACGAACAGTATCATTGGAATCATACATGGTTCGTCATTGGCTCGAGTACGTTGAGAGATAGTTTGGCGTTTTGGAGTGCAACTTTTTTCCTCAGCCCAATGTTACTGGATTTTTAGTTGTGGATTTAAATAAACCAACCATGGTTATCCAAGTGGAGAGGAATGTCAAAACAGTCGCCGCTGGCGGTAAGGATCGTACGTCTATATTTCATATACCGGTACCTAAAAATTATTCATAAGGCTATACACAATTGTTCATATTCAACTTATAAACAGATTGTTAATTTGTTTGTGTGTTTCTTCTGTAGAAAAATGTCACTTCAATTTTTGGTAATATTGTAAAATTACCAGTATTATATGATATCTACAAGAAGAACAACATTTATTTAGGTCTCCATGTAGTGTTAAGATATATATTGTTATACATGCATTGAAAAATGTTAAACAATAATTTCACTTTTTTGTGTTTAAGTCTTAGGATATTCCACTGGTGTAAGTCCTTAAGGGGGAATTTTCCACTTTTTTTATTATGAAAGACATAACAGCTGGACCAGTTAAATTTGCAATCCTATGAGCATTGGTGAGGTTAATATGCAAACATAGAGTTGGGTTAGTAATGTAACTCTTACTTTCCATTCTAAGATAAATTACATTTGTCAGATACTAACTATAAATTTGGCAACCATATAGCTAATGAAACACATTATATACTGCTTTGCCATAACCTGAAATAAAAATCACTATTATTGCCATCTACATATATGGCATCGTAAAAGTTTTATCATCTAGTTTCATCAGTCAAAAACCTTGAATTTGGTTTGATGCACATTGATTGTGATATAGATAATAATAATTGTTTTTAGGCAGGATTTGAAGAAGTTTTGTATTATCCTAATTGATCTGTACATATTAGGCTGTATGCTTGAGAAAACAGTAGGCATTTTTTTTCTAACTGAAATATTGGAATTTGTAAATTTGTATAGGCATTTTATGCATTACTCACAAGCTGTCTCTGTAGTTTGTTTATTTTGTAGGTCATGTGCAAGATGGTTTCATGAATATATTGCTAATGTGCAAGTTTCTGATGGTGAAGTTGAACTTCTCATCCATTCTAAACTTAACAAAGTTAGAGTCTTTTAGGGAAAACTGTAAAATTAGCTTTTTCTCTGATGGAATAAATCGGCAAGCGCATGACGTTTATTAAACCAGCAAATGGATTACGTCATCCCTACCTAGAGGTTTTTTTTCACTCTCTCTTCAGTGCAATGTATGATGTAGTAATCCTTAAGTACTTGGTTTTCCTGTGGGCCGAGGTGAACGCAAATCGACGTATTTCCTTTTTATAGGGTGGATCGAGAGAACTGGTGTAAACCAGATGATAATAGTAGCGAGGAGAGTGAAGTAGAATAGACCTCAAGGAGATTGCAATCATTTATCTCTACCCAACCATTGTTTCTTGTTCTGTTTCTCCATCTCTAGCTCAATCTTTCTTTCTTTTCTCTATTCAAGTCCCTCTCACTCATTGTGTTGTTTACATGATCTCTGTACCTGTTTCTCTTCAGCAGCTGTAATTCTGTATAATCATAAATAAGTCTAGTTATATGTCTCTTTCTCTCAGTTTTTCAATGTATCTCTGTTCATCTCGTGTCTCTCTCACTCTGTCTCTCTGTTTTTTTTTCTCTCTCTCCCTTCTCTCTATCTCTCTCTCTCTCTCTCTCTCTCTCTCTATCTCTATGATCGGCCCGTACGTGTGTGTCTAGGGAAAGCAGTGATGAAAGTGAGCTTTAGACCTCATATGGTTTTTCCTCCCAAATATGGTCATGTAAATGTCCGTTGTAGAGTTCCTACTATTGCTTTGTTGACTTTGGTTACAATTTGGGATATTCCGTTGGGTCGATGAGTATGATCTTACGATCTACGTTGTTCCGCAGTAGCGGACAGATATTGTTGCAGTGCTTTCAAGCATAGCATGTAAAAAATGGATCATGACGTTAGAACAAGTGATATGACGTCTTTGTATACATTTGACAAATTGAATAAATATTTGTTGGTAAAGTTCAAAGATTAGTCAGAAGTTTGTTTTATTACTGGCAAATAAAAATCTACATGTGTTTGAAGAGGTGCTGTTTTACTGATTGAGTAGTATCATTTATGTAAACAGATATAAAGTTTAAATACTAAATCTATTTCAAAATAGTTTTAATTCATTCTGTATTGGTACAAAGAATGAAGAAAATGAAGATTTGAAACATAGTTTACTTTTCTTCTTTCTTGCCAAAAAAAGTTTATTGTAAAAATAATCATGAGTTACTGCCGCTGGCTTCAACATTTGAATGTATTGGTGAATAAAAATTTACTCAAGATAAAATACGACATGTAGATATGTGCATGTACATGTAAATATATATATATATATATATATATATATATATATATGTGATGAAAATCATTATTATTGTGGAGTAATGTTGCTCCTATTTCATCTTACAAAGAACAGGATTGAAGATATAATGAATTTCATAATAAACTTTTGTTTTTCTTCCTTTATAGGTGGCTACACATCATTCCAGTCTTGTTTCCCGTACCTCTGTGAGTCGCAGAACCGCCCCCCTTGCCCCGCCCGTGCCCCCCTCTCACAGCCCTGTCTACCGGTTACCAACACGGGCCCCACCCGTGTGCTTGGATTCTTATACCTGGGATCGCAGCAGGTAAATAGTGACTGAAAATAGTTTTAATCCATGGAATTACAGAAAAAACAGTGAGAACTTGGGCTAGAGTCAATAGAAAATATTGTGTTAAATACCAAAACCAAATAGTACACTAAAATGTATGCTTTCTAACTGATTAATAAAAGTACAGACGGATCAAGTAAATTGTTCACTTTGTTGTGAATAGTAATTGTTTGGTATGAAGTAGGAGTCTTTGCAGTACTATTGTTATTTCAACCCCCCCCCCCCCCAAAAAAAAAAAAGTAATAATAGTTTGGTCATGAAAATATATAATGTATATTTTGTTTCTTGAGTGGAGCAAAGCCACTAAAATGCCAAATATCTTGTAGCTTACAAATATAAACTGAAGTTATTTTCTGTCAATCACTTCTGTATTTTAGTTCTGGTTTTTGTACATGTATATTTCAGCTGTTACATGCATCACAAATTGTGAGATCACAAGCCTGCATGTAGATATTATTGAATAATCTTGGCATTGTATATATATACATGCATGTAGGTCTGCCTGCACAAGGAGATAACCCTTGCTGGCTGACTGCAGGGCTATTCTTTGAGAGAGCCTATTTGATCAGGATATGACAAGTTTGCACTCCCGCTCTCTATCTCTCTCTCACACTCTGACTCATCCATATTGCCTTGACTCAAGGCTCTCTCACATATGGAGTGCAATTACTATTGGACCCTGATCGATACAGTCTAGAAAATGGTTTTTTAGAGAGTTAATTACATTCTTTTGATGTTGGATATCTATATTTAAAACCCCAAGCTCCTTTCTGTCGTGATGGGTGTGCAGGTCGAATATTAGTACCTGTGTATGATCACGAGTCCACACCAAAAGCTTTTACCTTAGCCATGACTTTATAAATTGCTAAAATTCAATACAATACACTGTACTTAATGCAATCATAAATGTATTTTGCAGCAGCTTCTGATCATAAGATGATTTACTCTATCTGTTGTGTTATTTTTGTTTTGTCTCGCAGGATGTGATGTCAGAGGAGTGCCTGAAGAATTATGGGATCAACTATGTCCTCAACGTTAGCAGGTCATGCCCTATCCCAGAATTCCTTCCCCAGACCCACTTCCATCGGATACCGGTACGAGATAACCACGGCGAGAAGATCCTCCCATGGTTCGACGAGGCGCTTGAGTTCATTGGTGAGTATCAGTAGCGAAAAATCTACAAAACTAACCCCTCCTCTTTTTTTCTTTTTTCTTTTAACAAGTAAGACAAATAATTTCACATCTTTGAAATAGTCATATAAAATAACTTATCTTCGGAAAATGTCCAAGACATCCTTGTACACCAAAAAAACATTAACATGTAGGCCAACATAAGCAAAATTATGTTTATATTTGTAGTATTTATCATGTACAGAAAACTGCACAGACTTGTATAGACATTTCAAGTATGTACATGTTCTGCCTCTAGATGGCAGCATTGCAATTCTCACCGTTGCTTTCTGAGCAAGGCACTGTGGAATGAAGGCTCAATCCCAACTTTGCCTTTCCCTATGGATTTACACTGGCAATCTGAAGACTAGCATAAGAAGATGGTCCTGTTTTCTTTCAATCTTTATTCATTTCTTTCTTCCTTCACATATTTCTCTCTTTCATCTTTATCCTCTCCTTTTAAACATATTTTGTATTGATCTCTCTTTATTCTTCTTTTCTTTTCCCTCATTTTTTTCTTCTCTATGTTTCTTTTCAGGGTGGGGGTAGACCAGTCAGGGATTAATAGCCTGATACTTATCTTCTTTTTTGTTCTATCGCATAACTCTTTGATTCCAAACAAAACAATTGATTCTTAATTTAAAACAATTGATGAAAAAAATGCTACAAATCATGAATTTCTAAAATGAACTTCATCTGTCTTCATCAGTAGAACTATGAGAGATGCCTGGCCCCAAGCACCAAAATGGGATAATTTTGACCGAATTTGTGAAATTATTACACCCTCATTGACCTGTAGCTATTCCCAATACCTTGTAAATTACCTTGTTACAAGCGGTCAGCTCTTACTCACATTCATGATTTCCTCTCGTGTTCTGACTAAGCGATATTCGCAAGTCTTATAATCTGATTTTGTTTGGTTTCTTTTTTGGGGTACGGCTTTTTCTTGGTGTGTCACTGGTGCCTGTACCATGAATCAGAGTCAAATTTGAGTGGTCACTTCCTCATAACCACCCCCCCCCCCATTAGTTACAAATCAGTTACAATGAAATAGATACCATATATCTCCTGTTATGTAACAAGTTAAGGGGCTGAAAGAGTTGCTATTTTCGCATATCTAGAATGCATGTTTGCCTTGTGCAACTATATGCAAACTTTCAAAATTATACACAATATGTGATGAAATACATAATACAGTGAAGCTGAGCCGAAATAAAAATCACTAATAGCAAGAGACAAAATACATCCAGACTTCAGTCAGCCATTTTTGCTTATTAATTGGCATAGTGTAGTGGCCTACCTTTAATCCTGTCTCATGAAAGTGGATGAAATATGAAGCTTGCCTCTAGTCGTAATTAAATTGCATTTTGATGAGCTCGAGCTGATCATTACCAAGCACCCTATTCTGCATTGTCATGTCTGTTACCAAGCGCATCGTAATTTGAGTGCTGAAAATAAACCGCCCAGCCGCGCTGCATTGAAAGGGGAAAGACAGAAATACACTTCAGTTTTCACCCGTGATGGTGACGATGAAGATTATGTTGTATGTAGAACAGGTAGCCCGGAAGCCAGACGAGAAGAGTATTAGAGCCTTTGGTATTTTAATATAATCTGAACTGATACAAGCTTATTTAAAGCTCTATTTATAACCTGCGAGACCCTATTACTCATGATGCTCAACATGTAGAGAGAAAATATCAACCTTTTGCACTATGATGACATTTTTGTGATAAACTGGTAGCCAAGGTTTTCATCTCAAAGAGTATATAACATCATTCCTCTATTTCAATGTTAACTCATTTTAAGAAATATATGAAGTGATAAGAACTCATATTTGAGCATGTATGAAAACTTTGTTTTATTTACAAGATAAAGGGTGAGAGCTGCAGATCTCTGATACTTTGGAAATAAGGCATTCACTGGCTTAATGATCAGAAGAATATCCTTTGTATTGACTCAGTCTATACATGCACTTCAATCCATATTAAATATGCTGTGAGTCAATGTAGCATGAGGCTCCTCCCAGCCTGCCAGCCAGCCAGCCATCCCTTGGTCATGACTCGGAGTCTTTTTTCTAATCCAGGATCCAATTAGAACAATCTCTCTTTTTCATGACACGGAAATAGAAATGTAAAGTCATAATTTTTCATCAAACATCTGGCCACACCTGTCTGTTAAATTTGATTTGGATATATTCATCATTTCTTATGAGTAAGACAATGGCCGTGATGAATGCATCATCTCATTTGCATAGAATTACTTCTTATCATTGACACCTGCAAGAGGAAATGATGATCTAGTCTTTGCTCCAGGCACTTGGAGATTTTAGATTGCATCCTGATGATACATATTTGCTATGGAGTGGATTGACCCTGCTCGTTTGAAGATTATCAAAACCACAATAATAGTCGACAGAACAGAAGTCCATGATATGTTTAAAATGACACACAAGCAACAAGTTTAAAAGTATATTTATTATCAACCATTCTATTCTAACAGTCAATTTCTGATTTGATATCCTATAATTGTATTATTTATCATTTCTTTTCATTCCCCTTTTGTATTTTGTTCTTTCAGACAAGGTTCGGTCAGCGAATGGAAGCGTCATCGTTCACTGTCTGGCAGGGATCTCACGATCTCCAACCGTTGCCATTGCCTTTATCATGCGATACCTCAATATGAATGTCGACGAGGCTTACAAGTAAGTACACCCGTCCACTACTGAATGCTCACTTTCCCATAGGCTTAACGCAGGAACCAGCCACTTCAAAGTGCAATGGATTAAATGAATTGCCTAACATAGCAGCTGTACTGTTGATAGCCAGATGGGCATCAAATCTTTAAAGGCAGGTGGTCTTTATGTACAGATTCCTTTAGTACAGGTTTCAATGAGAACCGATTTTCAAGGGGAATAAATAATGTGTTCTTTATGGACAAGTGGTCTTTCTATACAGGTGGTTGGTACAGCAGGTTTGACTTGACCTGTAGGTATCATTGATCATCTTGTAATGAAGTTCATTGGTAAAGTGGAAGGCGAAGTAAAGCTTGTGATGCTTATAGACGTAAAAGACAGCTCAGAGGTTAGGAAGAATGTATTTTTAGTGCATGAGTCAGTGAGGTCAGATTGATGGCCCGGTATTGGACTCAAGGAGGAAATTGTTTGGGGATACAAGGCTACATTTAGGTCTGGTAAAGACACAGATCCTGCCAGAATGCAAGGTTGACCCTGATAGATTCTCAGTGATAATGTGCAGCAATCAGCCTTTTTGCTTTGCATTGACCCACCCATACATATTCATGCTGTCCTTCAAAATCTTTTTCACAATATTTGTTATTCACTGACGTTTACATTCAGGAAATGATTATATGTAATGGGCAAACTTAAAAAGAAGAGGACATGAATAACTGCAGCATTCTGATACATATCAGGATGATTGTACAGGGTTCTTCTTCTTCTTCTTCTTATCGAGTCACTCAGGTACTCCCTACAGGGTGCAGTTGAAATTGATATTTTGTAGATATATCTAACCATTCTTCATATGAGATAAAATTCATTTTCAGTCAAATTTTCTCTCATAAAGTATAAAGTGGTGGATAGAGCAAGTTTGATAATCTTTGATTTTCTACTTTTATTTATTTTCAGATATGTCAAAGAGAAGAGGGCAACCATTTCTCCAAATTTCAACTTCCTCGGCCAGCTTTTGGAGTATGAGAAGATCATCCGAACAAGGCAAGGCCTACCTTCGACCCTACAACCCTCTGGACCTCCAAAGGAGGACGTTGAACCTTCTGAGATGAAGGAAAAAGAGGAAGGTGCTTGTGCCAGTGAGCATTCTAGTATGCTGACTTCTCCAAAGGCAGAATCGTCAAAGGTGACGTACCCAAGGAAGGGGCTAGAGGAATCGATGCTCCCCATGAGGCCCAATATCAGGAAACTCAGTTTAGAAAACCTCTCGTTGCCGTTGAAGTGCTCCTACATGCCGGGCAAAGCAAGCCCCAGGCTGAGCAGGACTTTACCCCGCGTCACTTTCGCTGATGCTCCCACCACACCTACCTCAGAAAACAAGTCGATCAAACGCTCGCTCAGCCGTGATGCCCTTACAGAAGTCGGAACACAGACGCTTGTAACAGAGAAACGCTCTACAAGCCACCTTACACTAGACCTGATGAGTGCCCCAAGCAGGACATTACAAAGACCAACAGGTCTTGATGTCAAGAAGACTGTTCTCTTGCTTAATTCGCCAGGAGATTCAAAGAAATCCCGATCCCTGTGCAATAGCCCCTCCGGCCTCCTTGAACAACTCGCCTGGGGTACGAGCCACCTCAGTGTACATTCGCCAGAAGTTCGCAATAATAACCCTTTTGTTGAGGCATGCGCAAAGTTCCAGGCCCAGCAAACGGGCTTGAGCACTGGCATCCAGAGGTCGCACCCAGAGAATTCTAAGAGTAAGGTGGAGAGAAAGAAGCTGAAATTAGAAGGACTTATCTCTAACTCTGAAACCATCTGCGCAGAGGTACAAGCTGCAGAGAACTTGATCCCTGCTGCTTCGGGATCATCGGTCCTCACTGCTCCTGCTTCACCTTCAACCAGCAGAAGCCAGAGGCACAAACACAGCGAGACATCTGTAGGGTTTCAGTTTGGACGTTCGCGAATAAATCACCCCGACCCTGTTTCAAGCAACACAAGGGTCGCAAACTCCTCAGCAACAAAGGACCAACAAAAACCAAGTGCGCTAAAGAAACCTACTTTTGGACCTCAGAACTCTCCACCCCCTATCCAATCCTCCGCAGCCGTCGTAGGCGGAAATGTTTCAAACCCCTTCTTTTCCCGTCAAAGTAGTGGACAATCAGTGACTAGTGACCTTAGTCTTAGCAGCACAGCTTCCCCAGCTTTAGATCCCAGTGGTAGCTCATGGATGCATGGTTCAGTCAGCTCTGGGATCTCACCAGACATCAACCTAAGCTCAGCTGCAAGTAGTGCATGCAGCAGTGCTAACCTTAAACCAGACTCTAGTCAGAAATCCAAGGGTTTAACTGACATGGAAACCCCTCAGGTACTCCCATCAGGCTGGAATCCCTTCTCATTCCCTCAGGCAAAAGCGGACGATAGTCCTACTAGCCGCGGTGACAGCGAGGTCTGGCAAAAGCGAAAGGAGTCTGGAAATAGCGTTGAGGAATCCAGTCAATCTCAGAAAATCCATCAGTCACCCACAACTGCCATGGATTGGGTCGCGACGTACATAACCAAATGTAACTTTGGGTCCCCAGACGTAAGTGACTCTGACTCCTCTGAACCTACACACCCCCATAAGAAAAAGTGCAATAATAAGAAACGCCCCAAACTACACCCCAGCATCCGCAGCCAATCCTGCGAGGAGATTGGCTCGTGCTCGCGAGAGGTGGTCACTTCAGAGATCGTAGTCAGTGCACGGCGAGAGATCCTTGAGTACGGTCGGTCAGCACTAGACCAGGACGAGGAGGACTTTGACACAAGGTCACTCAGCAGTCAGAGGTCACTCAGTAGTAGCTGTGAGATGATCGAGGTTTCATGACAGTCAGTGAGAGAGACTCTGGTACCTTGTACATTGTGTGTTATATCTTGAGTTGTTCAAACATTCAAAGTTAATCTTCAGGCTGCCAACCACAAATATGTCTGCACATAAGGAAAATCATAAAAACAAGGGCAGATAGACATGCGAATTTGAAGCTAATCTGTTATTATGTGAATGTGGGTAAAAGTTTTGTTTTAGTTGGTGATTCTAATTCGGTGTGGGTTCCTTAGATTTTCGACAATAGCACAACTCTAGACATATTTGATAATTTTTTTTATTTTAATGACCACTAAAAATGTGAAGAAAAATAGTTTGTGACCATGGTATTTAAGGTATTAACCAAATGATAAGAGCAATTCCTGTCTTTTTATTCATTTCAGTCTTGGTTTTTCTGTAACAGGTATGGACGTAGTATTTGATGAATGGATGTGTAACATGAACTTATTGGTGATGTGTAAACTCTTAGCTTTCTGGAGTGGGCCGATGGCCTGTAGTAGAGCGTGTCTTTGGTAGACATAGGGTTAAACTGTAATTTTGTGAGGTCTGGTGTAATACATCTAATGTCATATATAAACGTAAAATTGAATTAGAGAGCGAAGTTCTCCTGGAGAGAGTATCATGCTCTTTATTCTTTGAGAAATCTATATATTATATAACTACCCATGTGCTGTGTGCAATCATTACATTTTTCTTGTGGTAACTTAAACAGATCAAACTTATACTTGTAGCCACAACTTATTTTGTCACAATATTCAAAAATATATATATTCTATATTCATAACTATTCATTACATATTTTCAAGTATTTTTGTTGTTTTTGAATGGCCAAGTTGTGAACGAGTGATGATAAAACCGTATTTAGCTAAAGCAGAGAAAAAGTTGTTGTTATTTAACTTGTTATTGTTTGTTGCATTTCAATTTTGGGATATGTTTGGGACAGATATTTGTCTCTGACTTAAATCCTCATCAAGTTTTGTTTTTCTGTTTTTCATGTTTAGTTTATATAGCACAGTGGATAGTGAACCTCGTGGTTTGTTTGCACAGTACAAAAGAACAGAAATTGGTTTGGTTGACAATCTTTGTTTTCATTTGTTTTTGATTGTTTGATGTATAATGTAGCTCAAAAATATGGTCTATTTCTCACACAGATAAAAGTGAGGCATTCGCTTTATGTTCAGCGGAACACATTTTATATCTTTTTTTCCTTAGTTTCATCTGACAGCTTTGCCACAAAATCTGGAAAAATCCACGACAAAATCAAAGTCTCAGGTCCACCACTAAGCTGATCTTTAGTGCCTTTTTCCACTTTCATAAAAAGAGTTGTGAAAGAATTACAACAAACTGGCTTCAGCTCATTTCCATTGTTATTCAAAGGAACTAATTTCAATGCTCTTGTGATTTTTCAACACCTTTTTTCTCTCCTTCTAACTCAGAACATTCTGAGAAATAATTTCATTTTTAGTCTGCTGGCATTCAAAATACCGGTAATTATGATTGAACTCTTTTGGAGAAAGTTATTTGACTGAAGATTAGTTCAAGTACACAATTTAGTGATATATCAACCATGTGGACTCATTTTTTGAAGTTCAGGGCAGCATTTTCTTTTAATTTGTAGGACCAAGTAGTCTCCTTTTTTTCTTTCTCTTTTGAAAGTAAGAAAAAGACAAACTTTTGAGGCAGAAGTCTATATATCTTTCCCTGGTTTTGTTCTTTGGAGAAAAAAAATCGCCAAAGTGGAAGAAAAAGAAAACCTCAGAACGAAGGAAAAAACATATGATGATAAAAAGTCAGAGTCTACGTTCATAAGAATAAAATACATGAATAGTGACAAGAAAACAGTCTGGGTCTACATTCATAAGAATAAAATACACGAATAGTGACAAGAAAACAAATGCATGCTGAATTCCCAAAACCTTAAAAGAAAGGGAAATAAACTGGGGGAAAAGTCTTCCCCAAATTGCTGTATACATTCGTAAAATCAAATTAGAGACCCATTTTCATGACTCTATTTTGGTTTATTCGCTATTTAATTTTTGGTACTGTCTTTTTTGAGAAATCTATTTAAATTTCATAATGCTTGTGGACTCTGTAGTATATATACATCTGTTCTGCCAAAATAATGCAAACTATAGCTTTGTCTTTTTGTATGCATGTCTTAAATGTTTCAATATGAGAATTTTTTGATATGAAAAAGAGAATATTAAACACAGTGATGGTGATATATATTACATTATGTTTCGTTGAGTGAATTCTCGCTGTCGTTTTAAGTTGGGTATGCTTTGAAGAAATGAGTGTTTTTTCTAAATTGTTTAAGCGAGTGTCTCTGTGTATGTCGTTGTGTACCTCATCCTCATTTCCTTTCTGTATCTCAATAGTTATCAGCTTTTTCATTCCTTCTTTCTTTCTCTCTTATCTTCCTTTTCTTATGTTCTCTCCAGCTGAGTGTGTATATCTTGCTTTCTCTCTCTCTCTCTATCTATCTGTAACCTTTGTCACTTTAATACATAATTCTCTGTTCTATTTTCTCTTTCCTCCTTATTTGTTACTGACACTCAAGTCATTATAACTATTTTGTGCTAAATGACTCCCCCCCCCCTGAAAAAGGGATAAGAAATTAGCATGTTTGCCATGGAGTGAATTTGATTCTTTATTTATTTATCTACTTTGTTGCCATGGTATTCAGTGAAAACCCTTATGCAGTAAAAAGAATAGGTACACAACATTCACACAAGTTCATTAATCAACCCATTCAGCTTTTTTGTGAGATTTCACTAGAAATCCTCCCTATGATTCCCTGGTTAATAGATTGTGAGCCTTCTCCCAAACTCCTGTATTATGAATGGGATATAGAGAAGTAACTTACTATCCCCAACGTCTTGTTTCTTGCTAGCCTCATTCAAAACTTAAGACAATATCCATGACGTTTCTGTACAGAACCTTTTTTGTGTGCAAAAGTTCACAGAAAATGTGACACAAAAAGCAGCAAAAATACCCAAATCAGAGTAGATCAAACTATCAAAAGAGAGAGCGGATGAATTTGATAGTTTTGTGTATATTTTTACATCAAAGCCACTATTAATTCAAAGCTAATCAACTTTGCATAATAATTTTTAAAAATTTCTCTCTAGTCTGAAGCCAGGCCAAACTTGCAAATGAAATCAAGCTCCAGTGATGACTAAGTACAGTCTCCCGATGCATTTATTAATGCAACTGTCCTGGCAAATTAGGCCTTGCTACGCCTTCCTCTTAAAGCTCTTAACTTTCATTTAAGGAGCCTGCTCCAGGGTCTTAATGAAATCTTAATAAAACCTTCCTCTTCGTTTACAAGTGACCCATCCCATTTTTAATTTCATCAAGAATTTGGAAATAGGGTTGACCTGGAAAGGTCGCTAGAGACTGTACAGGAACATTACCATACTTTTATCATGGAGCTTTAATCATTCTTACTACTAGATACATGTGCATAGTCCTCTTTGCAAGTATTCTAATGTTAGTTATTTCTTTGCCATGGTTATGTTGAGAGCCAAAAAGGTTTTAAGGTACCCGCATATCATTGATCAAAGAGATAATGCCCTTCTGCCTCCCAAGGGAAGATAAACAGTGCATGATATTCATTCGACCCCTAGCTGTACCACAGGAGTTTGATGGTCCCTGCATTGAACCCTATGGGAAGTCAGTAGACAATGTTTTAAATCCTCAGGCATTTAGAATGTTACATAATTTTGACAAGAAACTTAATGAAATAATAACGATAAAAATACGTCCAACCCCCTCTCATCAATCCATCTTTCTGTCAATGAATTCCTCTCATGCTATGTCTTCCTCCTTGTTTCTCTCTCTCCCCACTCTCTTTCTCTCTCTTTCTCTGTCACTCTTTCTCTCCCTCTCTTTTTGTCCTTCTGTTTTCCTCTCTTGTTCTCTTTATCGTCCTCCTGCATTCTCGATATCTTCATTAATTCTTTTCCCTATGCCCATTAGATTCTTTAGTGTAGATTGTCTTTACATGTTATGTGAGTATACCTATCACATTATGTCTCTCTATCCTGTCTGCTTCTTCATATCTAATTTATGTTCTCTTTCTGTTGGTTATTATTATTTGTTGCGAATGTGTCTTGTTTGTTCGCAAATTTAGTTTGACAATGCTGCACTTGTTCAACGCCTTGAATATTGGTAATGATGATATATACTACACAGTTTCCAAGCTAAATAGACTTCAAACAGAAACAAAACGTGAATACAAACATAACTTTCACTTAAAACAATCAAGATATTATTTCATATTTTGAGCAAAATGCAAATACAAACATGGCATAAAATGACTGTGTTTCTCTTCTTTCACATGCTGTCCGTACAAACTAGTACTGTGGATTATAACAGTTTCTAGCTATCAGAGTTAAGGGATAAATTCAAATGGGAAGAAAAACTGTAAATGCTGTTTCGAGCTAATGAGAACAGACAGAAAAGGGAAGTGTTCTAGGCCACCAGTCAGCCAAGTTCCTCCGCGGAAGACAAGTAAAAAAAGTTGTAAGATGAATCATTCTCTTTCCCTCTCAGGCCTCGATCTTAAACCCTTTCTTTCTCTGTGCCCCCCACCCTTCATTTTCTTTTCTTCCTCCTCTTCTTCCTTTCTGCTCCCCTAACACCCCCTCCCGGTCATCTCCTGT
>BEXV01001123.1:120516-130664 GCA_003118195.1 Hemicentrotus pulcherrimus | reverse complement strand
TAGCCAGAATTTTTTTGTGATATACTATGGAATTGAGAAACTTATAAATAACATATGCTTGCCGTATGTACCAAATAAAGGGACATTTATTTGCTTAGAATATCAGCTTTAAAGATCATTACTGGGAAAAAGTTATGATTACGATGACGAAGAACTCAATCTCTTCATGAAGCTTGCGTTACGTCTGTTTGAATTGATTGATCTCGCAGAATTAACAATAATAACTCATTTTACTTATTGTTAGGAATATATTTCATTCGTTTGTACTATAGAATGATCAACGATCTTTTAACAACACCACTCTTGTTAGCGAATTCCTTTGATGGGGTTTGCGTGGCCGGAATGGAAACAACAGAAATAAATATCTTATGGATCCTGCACATATTGGCTTCTTATCCCGAGGTCCGACGCCGAGATTCATGAAGAGATTGTAGACCTCATCGGGCAGGACCGCTTTCCACGATTCTCCGATCGTCTTCGAATGCCCGTGACAATTAATGGAGGCCATCACAGAATGCCGCCTTTTACGACCTGCGAACCTGGCCGGACAGGACTGTAAGATTGGCGAATATGATGTCACAATAGAGAAGTGTGGTTTCCCTCAACATATGACACTGTGCTCAAAGTCCTACTCTTTGGGAAAAGCCCCAGGAGTTTCAACCAGACCGATTCTTAAACGAAAACGATGAATTTGATATGAAGAAAGAGCCATTCTTTTTTTTTGGAATAGGTAAGCCACAAGTACAGCAAGGTTTAACTTATCACGGATCTCCGTAATAGCTTCTTGTGTTAACATACTCTTAAAGTATAAGTTTTGAATGCCATTGATTCCACTAAATACCTTGAAAAGTGCCCTACATTCAGAATAATCACTGGCTCACTCTATTTAGGAACAAGTATATTCATTTATCATTACTGTATAACAGTGGTTCTTTATTTCATAGGAATGTTTTTTACCTCATCTTGATATTGGAAAAACATGATAAAATGCCGATTTTGATACTAAAGAATACGATCTTAAATTTCGTGCATTTAGGTCGAAGGGGTCGTCCTGGTGAGCAGCTAGCACGTATGGAGATCTTTCATCACCTCCATGTTGCAGCTATTTACCATGAATACTGTTGAAGGTGTCCCGAAAGATCTACCATACACCCGACCAGATGTCTTTGAGATCCATGCTGCCAAGATTGCTGAATAGGTATATTATACAGATTCATTACAAGGTCTTCAAGCAGCCCAACCTTTGACATGTTTTCAAGGTCGTGACATTCCATTCGATTTTATCTATTGCTTTCTAAATAAATGATAATGATAATGATATTGATAATGATAATGATTATATTGATTACGCTAGTGTGATATTAACAATAAATATATTAATGATAATGTAATATAACTTTCATTTTCATATTAATATTATTTAAAATTAAAAAAAATCACATCATCCTATTTTGCCCCAACCCAAATCATCTACATATAAAATAAATGATTGTATCAAAAATAGAACTTCGTCATAAAAAAAAAGACAGTGCCTGATTACGAGTATTTTTGGCTATCTCGTCGCCAAGTATTATGCTATTATTATATTATGTGATGTGATGAAGCGAAGTGAGCGAGCATAATGAGCACTTTAATTTCATTCAAATGCTAATTAATCATCGAGTTTACAAGCTTAGATATACAAAGGTATATTGGGGCACCTTGCTGCTCGAATATTACTGATAATATTCAGGCACCCAAATATGAGGATGTTCGGGCATGTCGAGTGTTGCTTCAATTTTGGAACTCTCATTATTTGTTACTAAGGGATCGTTTAACAATGTTAAATCTGAGATACACGGCCCTACGTGTTATCAGTGTCTGTGATATGGTGTAATATTGAAGCCCAAAAAAATTGCGCTTCAAAATGATCAAGAAGTGCCTCAAAAAAGTAAAAATCTTTGAGTGACCGGTTTTACCATACTCGTTTTCCCCAATAGACTGTATGTGAAAACCGTCAGGCGAACGGTTTTCAAAATTTGTAATTCCAATCATAAATATCTTGATAATCTTGATAATGTAAGAAAATCGAGGATATTCCTTCTGGAAACAATATATAATTTGCAATAGTTTAGTTACATTAAAGAGAATTACAAATTCGACAGTTTTGAACATTATTGTAGGTAAGACTATTTCAATGTCACATATGAAAATGAGGGGCATCTCTTAAAACTTTCGTTCGTTTTAATATAATTTGGTAAAGTAATTATTCATAATCATCCGTAAAGTATGAAGCTGTGTGGGTCTTGAAATTGTTTGACAAGAGAAAATGACAAGGAGAGGATACAAGGGTAAATTTATAAGGGTTCTCCTAGGAATAACAGAGCCATTAAAGTAATGGCTTTGAATAGAGCGATCGATTCGTATTTTTTGTATGTAATTACCATTATTTGTCTATGTTCATTTGTAGGTATACATTTTTTTTTTAACGAAAAATCAAATCAAATCAACATAACAAAACAGATATGTAAATGTAGAAACATAATAAAGAAAGATTAATGAGTCCGACATTTAAAGAGAATAGCGGGCGTAAGTTATGAAAAGAAAAATATATGAAGAGTCAAAAAGTAGAGCTTCTCGATGTTGAAAAATTCGTGGGGGGGGGGGGCGGGGACAGGTAGTTTGGAGACGCGTATGGATAGAATGAAAATTAATGCATACGATGTTTTGTATTCATCTAGCAGAGACAGTTTCAGGTGATTTTTTTAGGTGTGGGATTTGTTATAAGGTTTTAAGGGTTTGATCAATATTATTCCAATAACTTGGTCTAGTAAAGGTAATTTCTTTTTTAAAGCCAAGGCTGTTCTCGTCAAGGGAAGATGATATTGATTTCGCAGTGTTTGTCATGTAGGATAAGGGTGTATTTCATTATTTCTGATGAAGAGTGAGGTGATGGTATAGTTAGTTTGGTGGTTTATAGTTGGGACATGAAAGTTCCAATGTTTATGAGGTAAAGTCATATATTTTAGTAGTTTGTTTTAAAGAAATAAATGTAATGTATATGTGAGCGGAAATGAACGTTTTCTATTATTCTTTGATTTGTGTTTGCAGTAGTAATATTCAATTTGATTGTGTTGTTTTTGATTAACCCTAAAAATAGATTCAAGATAAATTCGGTAATCACATCAATACCTTCAATATACTTTTGGTTATAACATTGGTAAGCAAATTTTACATTATCAATTGTATTTCATTGTAAGGTACTATATTCCACATTTTATATCCTTACTATTTCTGCGTTATGTACACAATTTTTTGGGAGTTGGTATCATGCATATTTAATTGTAATCATTAGAAGGCTTATATGTTGTTTTTACAGCATCTAAATTAACCTCACTTTTTTTTTGGTGGAACTTCTGAATTGCAATTGTGTTTAATTGATATAAGTGGACATTTTATATTGTCATGAAACATTTTTTAATATTTTCTTTTACTACGGGCATCCACTGTATCATTAATCTTGTAAAAATTGAATTCCTACAATTAAATAGTTGCTGTTTCACATTATATTTGTAATGCATGAAGTCTCGCTCTTCTTTTTGGTTATCATTAAACTCTTATATTATGTCAATACTTATATCTTAGAACCCTATCATGAATTTCCTTCTATTTTACTGTAAAAATATGACAATATAAGTCTGTGGACTATTGCCCTGTTTTTTTCCTTTCCCCCCTTTTTTCATCTTTCCCCCCCCCCCCCCCGAAAAAAAAAATCGTATCAAGAAAATAAAATATATATAGTGTTTACTCTCATCGTCTCGCCCCTTATCAGTACATTTTGCCCAATCTTAAGAACTCCCTCCTCATGATTTCCTTTTCCCTTCAAGTTTTGCTTATTTTTTCCCGAGCTTCAGTCTGCATCATGGAGGGTCGTACGCCGGCTACGCCCTGTGCTTTGTATGCGCTACCACTATGAGGCGATTTGGCTCAGTCGGTAATAGTTACGTCTCCAAGTCGGAGATCGTGTTTTTTAACATATTTGTTACACGTATTTAAAAAGAAGGGTAGCCCAATCAACAAATATATACAGGTTTCCGTTGGGGCCCTTCATAACACAAACAAATATATACATTTCACCAAACTAAAATATAAATAAATATAGTAAATTACAAAATACGACTTTAAAAATTGCAAACCAGGTTATAAATAAACGGATTTGAACATTGAAAATAACACAGAAAAGACACCCTAATTAACATCTTATTTGTAGTCCTTGTTGTTCGAGATGATACTGCTTCGATATAAATAAACTTATCACAGAGCACTTCAGGTGCAGCTTTATGAAAACATTCTTGAATCATAACCAGGATGCTCTAAAAATAATACAGATGTTCTATTTTCGGCCAAGATAGTATTCCAAAAATTTGTTCAGATGGGGTTTCCCAGGAAAAATGAGATATAATATATGCTGCCTTCTTATGTAATATTTCCAGTTCACTATGTTTTGCTTCAGATCTCCCCGACCAAACGGTACAGCAATACATTAAATGGGGCACTACAAAAGCCCAGTACAGTTTGTTCAATCAAATTGTGCAAAATAATGTTTGAATCGAATCCAACTCAGGCGGATATGACTGAAGCCAGCGTTGGTTGTTAACGTGCCTCTCCCGTCTTTCATGAACACATGCTTGCTAAGTTACATTGGGAAACACACCATTTCTCGGATAGGACGTTAAATGGAGGCCCCGTGCAGAGGAGAGCCACTCCTATGCACATTAAGAACCCAGTGAAATATTTGGGGAAACCCTGATGCATTATGGTCCATCTGCACATCCCAAATCAGTAATATCGGGAGGAGAGATCGACCTGAGGGTCACAGTGATTCAGTTTGCTTTCCCCTCACATGATTGTGACGCCAAATACTTGACTGTAATAACAGAAATAATACTTACGCTCGAATGACCTACGAAGTAGCGTTTATGTCACTCTCTCTATATTCATGACACGTTTCCTGTTTTCCATCAAACACCTTTCCAAGCATTTACCTTGAATTAACGTGTATATTTTCTAACTCCCAACACCACACCAATCGCTTGATGAAGACATGTTGTCTTACAGCTTTCTGACGTAATGAGTGCGCTTAGCCCCAATCAACACCTTCGATACCATTAAAAGTCTGATGCGATTTAGCGAACCCACGCCTGTGCTACTTATAACACCTAAACCGTTGACTCAGCATCCCATGCCTCAACCAAGCACCACGCGTTATCTAATATGGTTGTGGTTTGTGAACGGATTCGCACTGCAAATTAAAGACTTAATCATGTATGTACAGTAAAACAAAAAAGATCATCTAGTCGGTAAATTGCAGTTTTCCCCCAGAATACTTGTGCAAGGTGAAAGAATATAACATTTAGAGATCACGATCGACCTTTTCATGCGAGCAGAGAAGGACAAATCAACGCCTTCACTCGCTAATCGTCAGAGGTGTTGCAATCAAATGCACGTACTAGGAAAATACATGAAGCCTTTTCCTTCTTTGATGAAGTTTGATTGGTTCTTAGTCTGTTCCATACATCCATACTTAGAAGAGACTATAATCCAATAGAAAATACCTGATCTTCGGTATTACGTTTCAAGACCTTTTAGAAGAGGAAGATATGGGAGTACAATAGTACATATATATTCGACTCGATGTGTTCGGCCCTTCCGTCCTCTTATAATACGCCTTTAATAGATTTAATATCCAATTTCACGATACATTTTGCTGAAACTACTTCAATGTATTTATCCTATTCCTCTATTCAATAACGAAATAATTACGACGCTTTTTAAATGTGAAATTATCGTTGGCTATTAATCAAATCTAATGTATTACTTTTATGTCCATGATAATCATTGTATGTAGTTTGAATTCTCAACCCTGAGAATTCAATGATTCAATTGCTGATGTGAAAGTTTTCGAGTTGTTAATTGTTTTTCATAAAAAAGAAAATCAATAGCCCATTTTGTAATGTAATCAAATTTAGTGCATAAATCTTCGTTAAAAATAATTTCATTCATCTCTAACGAATAATTGTATTTCTATAATCTTGAAATGTTAGAGTTACGTTTTCATCTGACAAGAGAAATATTGTTATCATAATAATATTGTAATTTAAGATTGAAATGTTTGTATGCATTATTCACACTATGTTCATTCAAAACATCTGTTCATTTTTCTTCTTGTAATAAATCTTGTTTAAATGACTCGATGTTTTTCTTTTCTATAAAGCAACCTTCGAGTTTTTTTTTTTTAGGATGAACTAAACTTACGTAGACCATGTATACTAGAAGATAAAAATTATGTAACAATCTTCAGGAATTAGTGTTAAGCCTGGTATGTTGGGTTAGATAAAATATAAAAGCATAAGCATAGTAGATCATTATCTTGAAGGTGACTTGCCTGCAGAGAAAACAGGAACTTGTTTAGCTTGAGTGGGTTTGTATTAATAGAAATGATAAAGTTCTAACAACTAATTCTAAAATTGTCATAGAATTTAATGATTTCTTTGTAAACATCGGTCCAAATCTAGCATCAGCAATACCAAATGTACCCACTTTCTTAAAGATTATTTGAATAATAGTGTTGAGCAATCTCTTTTTTGGAAACAGTTCACAACGAAGGAAGTTCATGACCACATGTTGGCTCTACATGAGAAGAAAACTTGTGGTTATGACAAATGATTAAGGATGGGGCATCTATTTTGGCTGAACCATTATCACATATCTTCATCTTTCACTGTAAAAAGGAAATTTCCCTGATCAAATGAAATTTGCTAAAGTCACTCTACTGTTTAAGAAAGGTTATAAACATAAAACAGGGAATTATAGACCCATTTCCGTTCTACCAACTTTGGGTAAAGTTTTAGAAAAAATAGTTGATGTTCGATTGACCAGTTTCCTAGAAACGCATGACATGTTATATCACCATCATTACGGATTTAGAAAGAAGTAAAGGGGCGGCCCCTCTCTGGGGATAATACGTGTAAAAACACGTTAATTTTACTTTTTTTGGAGATGGGCCACCTCCCCTGGCGCTCAAGGGGGGGGGGGGTGCGATTTTTCAAATTTTCCATCACTTGGCGGGAATGCAAAGGTCGCGTGTTAGAACCCCGATAGGGCACTTATGTCTCGAGCAGGGCTTTTTCATCGAAATTGCCCCTCTCTATCCGTGTGCTAAATGAATACCTGAAAGGATGCAAAGTTCAGTGTGATTGACCATGGACATACCATCGTTGGACACGCTCCCGTAAATAGGCAACTAACTGGAATGCTCAGGGAGTGGAGAATGCGCACTGTTTGTTTGTTTTATTTATTTATCCACGGTCAAAACACCTGCTATCAGCCATAAGGCTGTGTTTCAGCAAGCCCGTTAAAAAGATTCACACAATAAACATAAACAAAAGAAACATAATTCATAATACAAATTAAAATGACAAGAATACAAATATGTAAACAACTCTTAATAACAAAAATACAAATTATTTAAATAACTCTTAATAACAATAATACAAATTATTTAAACAACTCTTAATAACAAGAATACTAATGTGTAAATAACTCTTAATAACAATCACACTTAGTATACTAAATATCAGAAATCTTGAGGAAAACAAAACAAACCGTAATGTGCAGAATAGGAAAAGAATCCAGTGATTGGGGTAATCAAAATACTATAAGCACTCTTGTCGATCGTATCTGGTTAACCGTTTTTTAATAAACAGTTATATAATGATTACAAGAGATCAATATTGATAGCAACCCCTCTTCTCCTCCCCGCTTTGTTGATTTGCCACTGCGCATTACATCCACCTTATAAAGAATCATGACCGAGCACTGGCGAGCAGTTCTGGTCATGCGATTGCATTTTCAAAGAAACGGTGTAGCATTGGTATGTACTGCAAGGTTAAAAATGATAAGAAATTTTACCCAGTCTTGGTAAAGTACCACGCACTGTACACAGAAAGATGTTTATGGACTACGCAAACATGTTGAATACAAATCGGGCCTCATTTTTAGGCTGTTATTTGTCATATTTAGAATATGGAGGAATTTAAAGAGCCATGCTTTTCAGAGATGATTTGTTCTCTTATGTTTTGTTCACACTTGCATAATAACAATGAAAACGCTCACAAATCATTTTCACCTTTTCCCAAAACTCAAACTTCTCTTTAAGTTCAGTATGTTTGAACTTCTAAGTGAACTAAGTCAACCAAGATGACATTAACAAACTAAGAAATCATCCACAAACTTTTTTTAAAAGAAATAATGAGTCATTAATATGTAAACTTGAACATACAGATTGAAAACATAATTGGCCTACACAATGACAGATTAAAGCAGAAGAAAAGGAAATATAATCTCTGTTTCGAAATTAAACTACATCATGAATGAGAACTTTTTGTTCTACCGAAGATGTTGTGATCCATACATTTATACGTTTCTTTTATAATTACCATAATAAAATTGTCCCTTGTAGAAAAGGCAACTTTTGTAGGTTTTCACGTATCTCCATGCTGACGTAAGTGCGCACATCTTATGCGCAGAATGTCATAATTGCAAATGTTAATGAATATTTTAAGGAAACCTTAAAAGTTTAGCACAAAGTAAAATCCCACATCACCAGTTATTGTCATTAATCACTCGACAGTATACGGTATAAGGCCTACACGAACGCTGAGACGCCGGGTGAATGCATTGACAAGGAAAGCTGAAGTTATTTTGTTTAAATATCTATGTCGACTTAAACAAAAATCACTTCATAGAGACAAACTCAATTTCATCCTCGAGAAGGATCTTTGCTGATTAATGACAAGAATCATATCTGCGAGTCTTTGAATGTTTTGTGAGTCACTATATTTCATTGGGTAGCCCCATCCTTTGTAACACCTTGAAATACTACTAAAATAAGTCTTACAAGTTTTGCATTGCATACAAATTTTCCATCGCGTTTGTGTTTGAATTCGACCAGGGAATATATATTTATTCAATTCTTTGGGATGTCTCTGTCAGAGCGAGCAAAAGCCTTTGCAATAGACTCCATTTTGTCATCGACTAAACCTAGTACAAAATTAGAAAACGACGAAGTGGACAGTGGAAAGCCGACATCTCATCCAGCCGACTTCGGGGATGTCCTCCACGATGCCGACGTCGGAGGAAGATTTGAAGACGATCACTTGGTCCATCCGAATCAGGGATTCGAATTCAATAGTGACTTTCACTTCAATCCACGAATGGCGTCATGGAGAAGGCTAAACGCTTCAAATTCGACCCTTTTTTCGTCCACATCAACGTTAAACTCGGCATCGTCAATGACCGACATAAATTTCGGTAGCTTAAATAATCTTCGCAGGAGCTCAGACGAAGCCAGTGTTGCTTTACAGACCAGCCCTTTCGGGAGTAGTTGTCGTTTAGAATCCTTGGCGGTGAGTGATGATTCCCTAAGCAACGATGTCCCGATGATATTAGGTGATCTCGACGATGACGCTCATCCCATCACCATGACCGTCAATGGAATCACGGCCACATTGGCGCAGTCATCGATGTGGAGGAAATTTCATGAATGTGAGACGGAGATGATCATTAACAGATCGGGAAGGTAAGCTGTGCTAGGGAGAAATCATTAAAGTAACCATCTCGGGTACCTTTCATGCAATTATTACATTAATTCCCATGCAGATTTTCACTTTGAGACAGGGCTTGTATAGACAATCACCATGTTGCTAGATGTTTTTGTTGTTTTATTAAAGCTGTTTAAAACCTGTAACCTCATCACTATCAGTTCGCTAACTATTGTATTAAACGTTTAAATACGTATTGACTTAAAATGAATAAGCTAATGCAATATACAGTGTTAGTCAAAAAAAAAATTACACCTAGAAAATTGCTAATTATTTTATATATCATCCATGAACAGTAAATTATTATACATCATAATGTGTTTTATCCCGAATCATTTAGCAATCATTTTTGTGTGGTATGTGTTCGCGCTTGGATGAGCAGGAGGTATTGTTTGCGAGAGTGCAAAAATCGACTTGCGCCAAAGTTGCTTATGTGGTGTTTGAATAAAACAATTGGGATTTGGGTATTAATTCGGTCATTGCAGATCCAAATGATATCCCTAACAA
>BEXV01001123.1:93696-103792 GCA_003118195.1 Hemicentrotus pulcherrimus | reverse complement strand
GGGTGGGTGAGTATGTGTGTGGGTGGGTGAGTATGTTCGTGTGATGGAGGGGGCAGCGAGGGGGCAGGATTGCTCCAGTAAAATTATCTCCAGATTTGTTGAAGTTTTTTCTTTTGTATATAAGTGAATAACATTTACAATTGACATATTATGTTTAGGTACTAATACGTTTACTTTGTCGCTAAGTTATATATACCGCAAATAAGTTTGTGTTTAATTATGTTTATGTAAAAGCATCAATATTGAACACCTTAATTTTATTCAATTGTGTGTTATGGTTTGTATTGCACATTTGGAGAAATAAAAAAAATTTGTTGTAACAAACAAAATGTGTGTGTATTATGTGTGTGTGCGTGTGGGGAGGGGGGTAGTGTCCCTCTCGCCCTAAAAATGTTAAGATGTGAAATGTTTCAGGCGTGTTAGAGTAAAGAAAGTTCTTCGTTTAGTTCTTCGTTTTGGAATGAAAAAAAGACGAATAAAACTCTGGAGGAGAGTTCCCCCTCCCGTACTTTTGAAACTTCCCATGCCTTTTCCCATGTACATAAATGTTGATATATATTTGTTATAATTTTGATTAAAGTATCTTTATTAGAAACTGCCCATGTACATGTATTGTATAACACGATTAGTAATTGAGGGAGGGGGGGGGGGGTGGTTCCTTCCCTTTTTTTAAATCCGGAAATGTGAATTTAAATAGCGTTTTGAATGATTAAATTATGGGTTATTATGTTTTTAAGTTTACCGCAAATATTGGACAAAATAAAAATAGAAGAGAAAGAGTAACTCCTGTATACAACAGTCCGCTAAATTCAACAGGAATTTATAATTAATAACAAATTTGACGATAAAACAATCCTATTCGCAGAAATTTTGAGTGAATGGGTCACCATTCATTACGCCCCTTTTTTGTTGCCCTTGCGAAACCACCCTCCCCCCCTCGCCGTCAGATTTTTGCTGACCAGTACAAACTTCTAAAGCATTTCAAAAGGTGACCCGTTTTCCCGATTTATCATCACATAGAAGAGTCCTTAAGAGCGGCGAGGCGTACTAGGATTATGATTCCGCTCCAAAATGTACACGTGGACGACGCCTTTTATTTAATACGAGCTAGAAAATCAAATAATTTCCTGCCGGGCCCTCAAGGTTTTAAAATATCATTATGCCCCTCTTTGTAGGCGCTCTCTTTATCAACTCTTTTACACATGTATTAGTACCTTTTATTCAATAAAATCTTGATATAGGAGAGCCCCATGGAGCAGAGCTTGGCTTTTTAAATTCAGTATTTTCTGTTTTTCTCTGCTACGTGTTATTTTACATGCTACTAAAACAATGGGTAAAACCAATTTAGAGTTTAGGTGTAAATGCCATTGACTACAATGACCATGGTGACCGTTCACTAATTAATAAAGCATGATTTCGTCACGACTGGTGTGTTGATTAACCAATGAACATCCCCAAATTGCCGATGTGAGATTCTTGTAGGATACTTTACAGAACATTGGGCATGGGCATTTTGCCATTCAAAATGGCACACACACGCACAATTTTTTTGTGTGGAAAATCTTATTTTATTTGCTTCTTAAAATCGTACGAAATACGACTAAGTCGTACTGGTTGGCAGGTCTGCTCATATCGCTCTCACGTCTTTTTTTGCCACTCGATTGGGAAAGGGGGAAGGGCACGTGCCCCCCCACCCCCCGTAGCTACGCCACTGGTGAGCCAGATCAGTCTTCAAGCTTGCTGCAAGCTTACAGTCATTTTCCAGTGTGCATGCAATCGGGCTAAGCTTAGTGATATTCGCATCTTAAATATTATTTTGTTATAACTCCTTTTTACACTTAATGAAATGATACTCTGTTTATACCAAATAATTTAGGCCTGTAGAGTTTCTTCTGAATTAAAAAAAAAATCCAATTTAAGAGAACTGTATTTCATTGCTCAGGTTTTTTTTAACCTCTTAATATGCATGCCCTATAATTCGAATATTTCCACTTTCTATATTAATGTTTACATTTTCATTCATAACATAGTCATTTAAATATTATGTTTCATTATATATAATGCTTCCCAAAACGTAGAAGTTCATTTCAGATAGCATTCATAACAATGTAAACAATTTGTGTTGATTCTTAATTGATTATTAACTAATTAGGAAAACACTAACTGTGTAACTGGACGCATGCATCATCAATTATTTATATCATAATTCTCCCAAAGCCCCATAGTCAGCAAACATTGGCTCATCACGTCCCAGTCCCCAAGCATTTAAATAGTATTGCTGCGCCCGATACTGATCTGGCTCACACATCTAAAACAAATCAGACGAAAATAAATTACTCGTACTTCAAACTGTTTTTCTTTATCAGGCTGTAGCGCTTTCCTTACCAAAAAGTTTAATAATACTTTCACAAAAACATAGATATATATATCTCAAACAGATCAAGGCACTTCATACATGCCTAAACATATCACATATAATTTTCCAGCAATAGCACTTTATTTTCCACAGAGCATGTAAAATGTGAATCACAATGTTTCAATCATCATAATTAGTCGAGATGCATTTAAGATTAAGATTTAAATTATAATAAACTGTATTACAGAAAAAAAATGAAATCAAACAAATGATTAAAATATTTATTAAAAAAAACTCTATCAGCGGTATCAGATGTATATCTTTTATGTCAACATTTATACAGCTAGCTATAAAGTGATATATTCCTGTACAATGATACATAATGATTATAATGATTAATATGAGAATAATCGATCTATTTAAGAACAGGCAATTTACATCATCACAGCCTGCTACCCAGGTCACATAAAATAAACAAAACAAATGTAATCATTGAACATAACACTACTTCGATAATAAACGAGGGTAATGACTTTTAATTTATTCATGTTAAGAACCTAACATTTTGAACATGGTTGCCGTTTCTATTAAACATTAATACAGCTTAAACAATTTTAACTACATGTATGGTCAAACTTTAATCTATTACAATGAATCATGATTTCAATTACACTGTAGGACCATGTTGAAATCAAAATGAATCGGTATACATTTTTGTGCAGGATGATATTTCAAAATCCAGTTTTGAAATAAATTGCAGGGCAATTAATAGACAAATGGCATCACAATTTTATTTAACATGGCCAGCCAATCAACTAAACACAAGCTATTTTCAAAATAGCAGTTTTCTTTCTTCTTTAAAAATACAAAAATATCTTTTGATTCTATACATATTTATGAAGAAAAAAAATTAAAATCTTCAGCAAATGACGAAACCTTCATTATCAAATGTTAGCCTTAAAGTATAGCAAATAAGATATGAAACATACAATTAGAACCAACAAAATAATTTACATATATTTTTGCTGTTATATGCAGAGTTACAAAAAATGGCTAAAAAAATAATTTTTACAATAAAACAAAACAACAACCAACAAATACACTTTTTTGTAAGAAGTGTAAAGTTTGTGTTTTTTTATTCTCACACATCATGCCATAGGCCATATTCATAAAATTCTATGCACAAATCTTTTAATCTTGTCGCAAATTATTTCATTCACCCGCTATGTATTGTATTTTGATAGTAAGAATGTGAATTGCATATACATTACATGTTGTCAGTTAGGACAAGCAATAATGTTTGTCCTTCCCAGCAACAATTAATGTATGTAATTTTCTGAAAAATAAGAAAAATAATACAATAAATTTGATTAAATTATGAGAATGGTCTATACAAATTATTGTTACGAGCATGTGAAATTTACCTTCTCCTAAAAATTAGATAACAAAATTAATAAGTAACTCAATAAATTTAATGAGATGAAAATACCATTCTGAAATCCTGGAATTACGTTTTTAATTACAACAATCATGAGCAAATTGAAAAAAACAAAAAGTAATATTTGAGACTAATATCAGGATTATTTTCTATTTGAACTCATTAGTGACAGCATCTGCTTTTATGAGGATCATTTACAAGTATAAACTACATTAATGACTATCATTTTGATCTATGATTATGAGCTGTACAAAGTCCATGTATTTAAATTCCCATTTGCACATTAAAACTGAGTTCAGGAGTAAATTAGGCAAACCTGATGATTGTATTTCATTGATGCATGATAGCTTAACTTTAGCCTGGATCAGACCAAACTTCAAGTAAAAGGTTCAATACTCTTCATATTTCATCAACCATTGTACGGAGTATAGACAAAATGAACAAAAATGAACATCTTGGACTTTTAAACACTGCCAACTACGCCAAGCAGATGGACCTTGTGGAAGATAAGCCCTGTGCTAAACAAGTTATCCATTAAAGTCTACTATTACTACATATAAATGAAGATTTGTCAATGACTAAAAATATTACAGGTGATTACCGACAGCAACATACAGACTACGGCACAGAAATATGGTCTACCAATAATATGCATCTGCAATGCTCCAATAGTTGAGTGATTTGAACATAAAACTGCATACAAAGAGAATAGGTTCATTGGTTAATCCATATTTCTCACTCTCAATCTATGAGCAGAGGGGTGTTTGTAACACGAGCCATGGTAATATTTAATTACATGTACATCAAGCATGGTGGATATGAGCACTATATACATGTGTACATGATAACAATGATGATTGGGGTCAGTTGCATTAAGGCAATGATTTATGGAATTAATAACAACCCATGACACACCTCACTACAATTCCGACACTACTTCAATGACCACTATTGTCCACATAGCATGACAGAACATTCTTCCTTTCATTTCATGTCAAAAAGAATTGATTCCTTTCTTTGCAAACAAATGTCATTATATGACAATAGAGGTTGGGGCACACAGTTCCATGAATAAGGTTTGACAGAGGTATTGAAATCAGCTTTTTATAATACCTTGTATTATCACTACCTTTTACTTGATATCCCAAAAGGAAGAGACCGGAATATAAAGTCAATATAAAACCGAGTAGTGAACTTAAATGCTTTTCCGCGTGGGTGTAGAATATTTCCATTAAAACACTTCCTTGTTTCATACAGGGGGAAAAGATCAATGCCAGTTCTAGTGCTATCTAGCCTTATTAGGCAAGAGGAACATAATTCTTTTTTCATGACTCATATATAGTAGAGCGAAACATTAAACAAAATTGCCCCTGATGATAATTTCTGTATAAAATAGGGGGATAATTTTTTATAAGGAACTAAATTAAAAATCATAGAGGTGCAATCAATGTTTCCTTTATGATAAAAACAGATTCAATGAATATGAATATGGATAACTTCCATTGAGTTTGAATGCATATGAAACTGCTTATTATTACTTACTTACATAATATGCAGGAACTCAGAACAAGAATATCCCCCAAATTCATGAAACCCTTATAATAAGCAACCAGATTCCCCAATAGACTGAAGAGAGCAATACTTGTAATTTGATTTAGAGTTTAAATAATTTACCATCCATAAATCATTTAGCTCTTCTTCTTTTGTTGGGGGGAGGGGCTAATATCCTGAACATCAAGACCTTTTTGAGACAAACTAAAGAAGCCTGAGGAAAGAGATATCAAGGAAAAGAAAACCAAGAGTAAAAAAGAAAGGTTAATAATTTATCAAGAGAATAAAAACACCATTTATATCTCATTGCATCATGCTTGGTAGCATGACCAACAGCACGTATGATTCTCTCCTCTTCACTATGAAGCTTCACAAAATTCACCATAAGCTTTGTTGGCACATTGTCAACGAAGTGAGCCAAGATGATTGCATGCCTCTAGGAGCGATGCATTTTTTCTTTTATCATTTTAGAAGCCCTACAAATAATGCTTTTCATTATTCTAAATAAGAAACACACCTTTTTTTACACTTTAGAAGGTCCTTCCTTTGTGGTTCATGTGTGAAGACATTAAAAAGAAACAATTAAAAAAAGAAAAACTCTGATTTTTTTTTAAAGAAAGGGATTAATTATTTTGTGCGCTATAAGAAACCATTCTGTGCATCTTAGAAACCAATTTACAAAACGAATGCTATCTTGTTCAGAAATATGATCTTAATGGGTTATTGTTTTTTTGGTTGAGATACTGCATCTGACACTTTGCATCAACTTGGCATCATTTCATTTTTCTATTATCAAAGATAATCTCTAATATATCAAGTGTGTACATGTGTATGCCGGAAACTTGGCCGATATCAAACCTTGCTATAGTTGTAAGAATAAGTATTTGAATAACAACTTCATCATGACATGTTTTTTGATACACTTCATGCATGCCTTGTCTTGCATGGCAAATATTCTTTGAACAATGTCCAAATGTTTCCAACAAGGAATTCTCCACAAAGGTATGTGTAGGGCAGAGCAAGAAGAACATTAACTCACATACTTTAATACAGAGATAACATCATTCTGGCTCTCAACAGATGACATAAAAAAAGACATGATTGTCCATGGTTGTCGCATCAAGATAACACTACTTGGAGATACTGTCATTTTGGTTGGTCTCTCACATCCCTTTCGCTGTGACCTTTGGCGCTTCCTAGGCCAAACCACAGCACTAATAGCAATGCCAGATACAGGAACAAGGAACTGCAGTAGGTACAGGTGGGTGGAGTCTGGTGAAGAGACTAAAGGAATGATGCAATAGAACCAAACGAGCTCTATTTCTAACATGGCATGAGAAGACTTCATGACTAGAGGATTGTCACCACCTATATATAGTACACTCTTTGTTTCCAAAACATTTTGGATTAATTTTTGGGCATGCGTTATTATATGATATAGTACCCTTTTATATCAAATGAGAGGGGAAAGATATGTACACAATAATAAAGACAGTGATTTGTTGCTATAACTCTTACTATATCTTTATGTAGTGGACTTTAAGTAAACAGCTTCTTGCCGATTGTCTGTATATGAAAGAATTACACAAACACATTCCATTTCCTTATTATCCTCACCAATGTTATTACTGGACATGGGCTTTTATACAAAAGATTTTAAACATATCAAAAGTTGCAATCGATCACCATATCCATGCAATGGATTCATGCACCATGCGTGCAGATGTAAATTGGTGCACCATATATGAAGAAGAAAAGAAATGAAAGATCTACAAAACATATATAGATCTCCTTGCATTAATTAGGAATCCATAGAGAATGGTGAGTCTAAGAATAGAAGATTCCGTGCTAACAAGGCAAAAAAGGAAGCTCTCAAATCACCTTGGTGCATCAACAAAACCTAGAGAATAGAAGTCTAAGAATAGAAGATTCCGTGCTAACAAGGCGAAAAAGGAAGCTCTCAAATCACCTTGGTGCATCAACAAAACCTAGAAAATAGAAAGTCTAAGAATAGAAGATTCCGTGCTAACAAGGCGAAAAGGAAGCTTTCAAATCACCTCAGTGCATCAACAAAACCTTCAAGAGATGATCCCGGATATGAGTTTTATGTTATCATGCACAAAGGATATAAACTGAAAAAAAACCCCCAAAAATGAGAGAATAAAAAAAACAATCAGAGCCATACTTGTTTCTTCTATCTTGTCCTTTCATATTTCTGATTGTTCTTCTTAATTGAAATGATAATGGCAAGACATTAACATCGTGTCCCCACACAAAACAATTTATCGCGAAACTCTATAACGAAATGTCCTGCGGTCATGAAATGGAAGCAGAGATGAGAGCTGGTCAGGTCTCCTTTTGTGCGAGGTCACGTTAAGCTCCGCCCAGTTAGTTACACTAGTTAGACTAGTTACGTCCACACACAAAATTTACGTGATTAGGCGTGATTAGGCGTGATTCTTTATTGAGTTTCAGTTTGAAACGATGCCCAAACCTGCGTTTTGTTAGACTAGTTTCGTTATATGACGTATCTTTAGTGAGCGTCCACACACACATTTTTTATCGTAAAACTATCGCGAAACGGTATAGCTAATCACGCCTAATCACGGAAAATGTTGTGTGTGGACAGGGGGTAATTCAGATGTTTTGCCGTTATCACTTCAATTTAAGTGAATCATTTATGAATGAGAAATACCGGTAGTAGATTGAATAGATATATTCACTTAATCTACATCAATAGCAAGTTTATGACCTTGGTGGACTCCACTTAAGTTGTACATGTATTTTTCTGCAGCTTGACACGTGTCAGAATTCTCTGTGAATTTCTACTGCAAACAACATTTAAACCATAAAGAATATGCAAAATTTGGAAAGAAGCGCGATGCTTTTCCTATGGAATCATGCACTACCTACAATTCACATGCATCCTAATGAGCTTTAATTGCCTTCAATATTACTGATAATGTCTGTTTCACAATCATGTTCAACACATAAACCTAAATGCACAATACCATCCAGATAACTTATATTTCATTAATTCTCCACTATTTTCAACACATTGTTATATTTGCTCATTGAATTTCATGTTCCTCTATTTATTGTACGTGTAATTGCTGTTTTCAAGTTTTAAGTGTAATGAAAAAAATGAACTTGAACATGTACATCAACCGTATCATTCCCAAAATACTATGTGGTACATCAACCATCAAATGATCTATAGGTTGGTTCAATTCGTTAACCGCATAGAGCAAAGCCTTCATCACATCAAAACAAGCTGTGCCTCAGGCCATATATTTACCTTGCATGATTTAAACCAACACAGAGTCATATTTGATGGTTATTCTGAAATGAAATGAAACCTTGACCTTGAAACGGACTACTGATTAGAATAACAGGCAATCAAGCAAGACCCGTGAAGTAGTACCTGTAGCTAGTACGGAGGCAGACTGCNCCCCTAGTTGATAAGCATAGTAGCATACACATGCTTTAGCAGTCACGCAAAACAGACATTGTCAAATTATTATTCAATACAATCTGAGAATGCATACTATTATCTAGATTAATTATTTTAAAATTATTTTAAAAATAATTCCATAGATAAAAACAAAAATATTCCAACGTTATGAGCGACAGTGTATGATTTCAGCATGAGCTAAATCCAGGATTTTGATTCAGAATCTGAGGCAATGTTCCCGAGTCACTAGCAGTTGCTTCTGCTTCCACCTCTTTTATTATACAGTGCGTCCCAAAAACGAAACGGAGAATTATCGATGTTTATCATAATCCTCTTCTTTAATTTGATGCAAATCATATAATGCATATTTCACGCATGAGTGATTAAAATCAATTTGAAGGTAGGAAACCAAAAGTCATTTGGCGGGCGGTATCTGAATTTCAAAGAGAAAATCACATTTCTAGAAAGTTGGGTTTCTGCCCTTTCATATGACACCCCAATCAGGAACAATAAGCAAGGAAGGACAAAGTTCTGTTTGTTTAAATTAGCCCTTACATTTTCATCATTTTAGCAAACACATTCGTTTTCACTGGCTGGCTGCCGTAGCAAAAAGCAGTATTGACAAAAGACTTAACTCCGTTTCGTTAACAATCAGCCATGCATGAGGTCTTTCGTATACGGCTGATTGTCAACGAAACGGAGTTAAGTCTTTTGTTAATTTCGAAAATGTTGATACGACAGGCAGCCAGTGAAAACGAAATCGTTTAAACATGGAAATGTGGAAATGCAAGCACTACTTTGTTATTCCTAGCTCATTTTTCCTGATTGAGGTGTCATATGAAAGGGCAGAAACTCAATTTTCTAGAAAAGTGATTTTCTCTTTGAAATTCAGATATCGTCCGCCAAATGACTTTTTGTTTCCCTCTCTTCAAATGAAAGAGGAGGATCTAAGCTTTCCAAATATATGTCCTTTATTTATTATGATTGTGATTAAGTTATGATAAAACATCGATAATTCTCGGTTCCGTTTTTTCTGAGACGCACTGTAATAGCGTCATGAAATAAAAATCGGAATGAATGAATGAATAAAACTCAAACCGATTTCTTCTGTACTAATCGGCCGGAGTACTCTTGCTAAACCATTTGTGGTTTTTAATCACTTTCTTTTCTAACGACCAATACCTGTAGAAACATCCGGTTGACATCGTAAAAGTTTACAAGTGAGGAAATTGAGGATACTGTAGAATAAAGACATTGCTGGATAGATAATGTGTGATATGAAGGACAACATGTAACA
>BEXV01001123.1:40541-67972 GCA_003118195.1 Hemicentrotus pulcherrimus | reverse complement strand
TCAACAAGTGAAGCACATCATTTTAAAGAGAATGATGAAATCTACAAGGTGATGTTAATAACTCAATAACCCCAAAAATCGGGTTAAGGCCCTTTTGGCATAAGGCCGACGATATATAATTGTGTTCATGGAGTTCATACATATATTTTCATTTGTCAACTATTCTTGTAGCTAGAGTTTTATATCTTTCATCACAGTACCAAATAGCTTTAGTGTTTAGTAAGTTTTTATGTTCACTTTTGAAGCATCACAAAAATACATCAGTCTGCTAAATCTCATTAAATAATGGATTAAATTTATATCATTTCATATTTATTATAGGAGATGAAGTTTCCAAAGAGCATCATTTATGGGCTGAAGAAGAAAGGGATTACTAAGCCCACACCGATCCAGATACAGGGTCTACCTGTTATGTAAGTTTAATTTATTATTTTACAGAAACACAAAATTTGTTTCACAGTTATGTTTTTGTTATGTTAAAGGTAATCTCAATCAAAACATGTAGTTCACAATTTCAATTGATATTTTGATGTGATATTAACCCATCAAATTAGATGGCCATTACTTTCAAGTCCTTGCAGCTGATTTAAACAAACAAGATTATCTCATTGGGACAAATTACTTTAGGAACATTTCCTTGCTGTATGATTTTCAAGTATTGTCAAAGATCAAAGGGTCATACATGTATATGAAAACTAGCTTGTAATCACGACATTCTGAGAACCTGTTTTATAACTTGAATTTTAAAAATTGCTTCTGATTTGGTTTGTAAAATTGCTCTATGGTGGAGGCGTCGTTTTCGACTGTGCCCAGTTAAAGATTCATCTAGTTTAGTTCTAATTCAGACAAAACAACTTTAAATATGTCAGTCTTGAACTAATCCATGTCATTGTTTTGAATTCATGGAGGTTATATCTTTTTATTTGACAGACTTGAAGGGCGTGACATGATTGGTATTGCTTTCACTGGTTCTGGGAAGACTCTCGTCTTCTCCCTGCCTATCGTCATGTTTTCTCTCGAGCAAGAGAAGAGGATGCCGTTCATTAAAAATGAAGGCCCTTATGGTCTCATCATCTGTCCATCGGTAAGCAGTCAAAAGATTCATCATCTTTTCAATCTATGGCTCAGTTCCAGTGCTGTTATGTACAGTCACACCTGCATTAACGTCTACCTGTATAGAAAGATCACCTGTCTATAAAGACCACATTTTTCGTTTCCCTTGAATATGGTCTATCATTGAAATCTGTACTAAAGGAGCCTATACATGTAATGCACCTCTCTGTAAAGACCACTATGATATGAACACTCAACTCATCACCTCTGCACTAGAGTGAATTAAAAAAGTTCTACATTTTCCATTGTGTGTACTAGGGTCTGTGCTTTCATGGATTAGTATATTCATATATGGGATGGTCTTGCAAATGAGTACAAACCAGTTTTTCCCCAATAGACTGTAGTGTTATAAAAAAAGGAAATGAAAAATGAAATTTTGATTTCCAATCATAAATATATTGATAATCAGACAAGCGATCAGCTTTTTAAAGGTAAAGACCAGTTTTGGAAATGCACCCCTCTCAAAAAATGAAATGGAAGCTCTAATTATCAATCATATGAAAGAATATGTTTTAACTTATACGTAATGATACAAATTTTTCTGAGAAACCGCCTACTAGTTGATATATTTGGTAAAATATTATATCTATTTGGACAGGATAGATATTGTGCACTTCTCACGTACGTGTTTGTAGTCCCATATACATTTTTCTGTGTACAGTGCTTGTAACTTTACCAAGACTGGGCCAAATTTCTTATTATTTCGTTGATTCCAGAACCTTGCAGTACACACCAATATTTATATGCTAGATGGTCAACCTTTAACATCTTGTTGTTCTTGTCTTTTTAATTGTCTGCACAGCGTGAGTTAGCTCGTCAGACCCATGATGGTATTATGCACTTTATCAAGTGTTTAGAAGCAGATAACCAACCAACTCTAAGGAGTATGCTGTGCATTGGAGGTGTGTCTGTTAAAGAACAGATGGATGCAGTTAGAACGTAAGTCAATTGTCTTTGATCTCGGGGGGGGGGGTTGTTGTTGAGGGGGGCGGGGAACCATGATAGCTATTTTTATGCCTCCGCTACAAAGTAGCCGGAGGCATTATGTTTTCTGCTTGATTAGAGTTAAGGGTCATCAGGTCAAAGGTCAAAGGCTTCCGTTTTGGTTAGTAAAATTGCTCTTTGGTGGAGGCATCATTTTTGACTGAGCGCAGTCTTAATTTCATCTAGTTTCTGTAAGGTGTGTGGTAAATTAGCATGGAAATCTTCAACAATATATTTCTTTAAAAATATTTCATTACTCTCAAAGTGATTAGCATATGAGATGTATTATTCATGTCAATTATCAATTTCCAGAGTTAAGACACCCCATTGCATTGTGGCCAACATGGGGGGGGGGTTCTCGCAGATGGTACTTAAGCAAAGTTAGTTAATGTTTAAAGTTATTTGTTTTGATGTGAACAAAAATTTGAGTAAAGTAAATTGTTTATTTTGTCAAATATTCAACTAACTTGTCCACTTGTGAATAGACTAGTTGTGCATCTGTACATGCTTGCCTTGAAATGTTAGATAGACAAAGTCAAACCCAAGTCTGACTGGAAAATTCAGGTTGATACTCTTAATAACTTAAAGCTAATCTTGAGCTATGGTATGTCGAGAGAACATGGCTTTAATTCATTATGGATTGTTTATCCTGCAGTAGATTGATTGTTTTAACCAGTAAAATAAAGACAACCTCACAAAAGCTTGCTGGAAATCATCTTCAATAAAAACCACCACTCTCATTTGCACATAGTAACCTGTGTTTATATTAAAAAAAAGCACATAATGCCTGGCATACTTGCTCAATAATCAGCCTCTATGCATTTTCTACCAAAATCGTTTTGCACATGTCATTTATTTGTAATCTTGTAAATTCAGTGTAAATTTTGTTGGATTCTTTCAGAATTATTTTCTATCATTACCAGGTTTCAAGCTTATCTTCAATGTTTAAAAAAAGAATACAAAAAAAAAGACCTGGATGATTATTTGAAACAGTCCAGCCATTGAGTCACATTTTGTTGTTTATTTGATCCAGTGAATCAATGAAATGCTCATTTGATCATTCCTACAGAGGTGTCCATATAGTGGTGGCTACACCAGGACGGCTGATAGACATGCTCAACAAGAAATGCTTCACGTTATCTGTCTGCCGATATCTCTGTCTGGACGAGGCTGACCGAATGATTGACCTGGGATTTGAAGAGGATATAAGAACCATTCTCACATATTTCAAGGTATGTTGAAATGAGTTTAACTTGATGAAGGAAAAAGATTCATCAATGAAAAGAATGTGTGTTCTGACATGTGATAACAGAAATAATGAGAATGTGATGAGTGCCTACTGCACTATCGTAAGGCATCTGCACTCATTCACAGCTCATTACGGAAGGGAGATGAAATGTTGAATTTGATGTGATTAAAAATAGAAACCATAAACTGTACTGTATAGAATTATATTCTTTAAACACCGAATAAAAATAGTGATTTTACTTCTTTCTTACACAAGAATGTGATCAAGAGTGTTATAAACTGTTATTATCTTAGTATTGATCAAAACTGGTGTGACCATTTTCATTCAGTCATAAATTATAGAATACATGTACATTTTGGTATTTAGTAGATTTTGTTCCATTCCAGATACACAATGCCATTTCGATCTGATTTCATTTTCAACTTTGATCCACAATTAGAAAGCATATAAAAATACATACATGTACAATAATATGTACATGTTCATAGAATGAAAGGAAGGTCCTGTTTGAATGGATGCTTTTGTAAAGAAACACAGGCATAGGCTAAAGGGGTAATCAGAAGTACACAACTATATATCATGGACTACCCTCATGAAACCATGGAAAGGTATTTGAATTTGGAGAAAAGTCAAATTGGAGGTTGCTGTGTTTCGCAAGGTCTTGCATTTTTAAAAACAAATATACCTGACTATATTAAAAGAAAAATGCTCAAACCCTGGAAAAAAAGAAAACAAGAAAAACAACTAGCAGTTGAAACCAGAGACTGTAGGCGCTAAAGATATAACATAAGTGCATATTAGACAAGTGCTAGTATCGAGCCTTGTATAAAATAATTTATATATATGATTGATCTAATAATACTTCAGTTATAATTTTGTCTATAACTTGTCTATCATATTCATGTATTTTATTTCTTATTAATACAATTATATTTGTATTCTGAATTCCACCCATTCCCTGACTGTAGAGCCAGAGACAGACACTCCTCTTCAGTGCTACTATGCCCAAGAAGATCCAGAACTTTGCTAAAAGCGCCCTTGTTCGGCCTGTGACTGTCAATGTAGGACGAGCTGGAGCAGCTAGTCTCGATGTGATCCAGGAGGTGGAGTATGTCAAGCAAGAAGCTAAGATGGTCTATCTCTTAGAGTGTCTCCAGAAAGCACCACCTCCGGTATGTTGTCCCTACAACTTAGGTCTAAAAAAAAAGATGTTGTATTGCCCTTTGCGACCGATCCAAAAAATTACGGTCGGCTTTTAAAAAAAGTTTGTCTTTTTAATCATTTTTTAAGAGAAAAAAAATGTATTAATGCATTCAAAACTAAGAAATATCAGCCCAAAGAGGGAGTTAAAAAAAGAAAAGAAAAAAAAAAGAATTCTGACCGACCGACCGACCCATGTTTTGGCACCTAAAGGGCAATACAACATCTTTTTTTTTATAGTCCTTATGATCAGTCAAATCTGCTCACATTTTATGCATACAATAGTGCTTTTTTTATGACCAGAAAGTCTTTCTCAGATTGCCCAGCAAAGCAGCAAATGATAAATGCAAGGTTGATCCAAACCACAGAGTTATTTTCACATCTAACATTCATTGGACTGTTATTATTTGTTACTAGAGGCTATGTAAGGAAACATCCATTACCATGAGTATGTACAGATGTGTACATATGAATCAAATGGCAGTCGTAGTGATCTTGAAATTGACCTATATAGTGTATTTCACCACATGTGATGTAGTTTGTAGTTGTGTCTGCCGTTGTGACAGGACCTTATACCTTTTTTTCTAAAACAAAAACTTATCAAACTAATTTGATATATTGCTTCTCTGTTTTGTAGGTGCTGATCTTTGCCGAGAAGAAAGCTGATGTCGATGATATCCATGAATATCTCCTTCTCAAAGGAGTTGATGCCGTTGCTATACATGGAGGCAAAGGTACAGTCTAAATTCCTTGCTGCCACCATTCTTATTATTCTTTTAAAGGTTCTTGGCCTTTAAACTGATCTAATGAAGCTGTATTTCTTACATTACCATGAGAGATTCCTGAAACATCCCAGTAGACCTCAAAGCCTCAAGACCAGTGTCAGGCTCTTGATTCTTAGATAACTTTTCAGAAGTTCCGCAAGACCAATGGGATGTTCTCTTGGTATTATGTATTATAAAATGGCTCTAGTATTTTAAGCATCGTGATTAGTCAATACGCGTCTCATGACATGTAGAAATTTTTGATGCAAGCACGATTTTGCAAAATGAGTGCAGAAAAAGCGCAACAAAAAGTTATATTGCACGTTACTATGGATATTTAATGCGCGCGCGTATACGTGAAGTATAGCTGCGCCTACGCTCCCTCGATCTGCATTGTATTTTATGTAGGCTACGCGTAGCTAATTTGTACGCTCCATATCCCCAGCGCAGCATATGCGGCGTAGCTTAGCTCTAGCTGGTATACGGTAGCTAGAGCGGGGTATCATTGTAGAAAGCAAATTTTTATTTTACTTTTGCCTTGGATTTAGGCCTGTTTTGACTTTGGGATTTTATAATGAAGCCAAGAATTTCAGCCGTCTAATGTATAGACTCGTCTGTAGACCACCTTGGATTTTATTTTTACCTAAAGCAATGCCGAATCCCGTGGACTTTTTGGTAAGCTTGCAACTCTTACTAGAACCAACATAGATCTAGATCTAACTCTAGATCTAACTCTCGTACTAAGTTTCTTAGACTCTAACTAATTAATACTTAAGATCTATTTTTTGGTTTGTTTTGATTTGTGTCGCTATTTTATAAAACAAATAACGCACTTGAACCTGTCGTGCAAGACGTTAATGCAGTGTTCGCTCGGTTTCTTCAGATGGTTCGCACTGTGAACTCGCCACAAGTGGCTCGTTGCACAGAGCTGCACCAATCTAAAGAAACCTCGCGCGTACTGCATTCACCGCTATTGCACTCAGAGCCGTGCGTTTTTTGTATACTGTCAATCTTGTGGACTCTACCAGAGAGTCCTAAGAAATTAATTAATGTCGACATAACTACAATATCCTGCACTTTAAAGGAGGCACGATGGCTAAGTGGTAGAGCAGTGGTCTCATAACCGGGAGGTCCGGGTTTTGAAAGCTAGTTGATACGCTAGTGCTCTTTGATAAGGCATTAATCCTCATTACCAAGTCCCTTGGAGAGGATTTGGTGCCATCTGTTCCCTGGTTGCTTACTTACACGCACATGCTTTCTTTGAGCAGTCTGGTCAAACAAAGTAACTACCTAACCAACTAGTAATGGCCACTTCAGTGCCCATGAAAAAGAGAGAGAGAGCTAGGACAGTACCGGTATGTCAATTGTATGGAAAAGGTGTCTTTGACAAGATCAATGGATCACATTTCACAAGCTTGAGGACTTTTTTGTACATGTCATAGAAAATAATAATCAATTAAAAAAAATAATATTTCCTTCTTAGTCATGTCAAAAATGTCAGTAGTGCATTAAAAGCAATTGAATTTCCTATCAAAATATCATTCTGTTTAATAGAAATTTCATTATCACTTTGTATTTACAATGGTATATATTTTATTTATTACTACCAATTTTCTTGTAGACCAAGAGGAAAGAACCAAATCGATAGAACAGTTCAGAGCTAGAGATAAGGATGTGTTGGTTGCTACAGATGTTGCCTCCAAGGGTTTGGACTTTCCTGACATTCAGCATGTCATCAACTATGACATGCCAGAAGACATTGAAAACTATGGTGAGTTGAGTCATTTATTCACTCTTCCTTAAAGCGAGACTGCACTACTTGTAGCTACTTGCGCCCTCTAATAGCAAACAATGCCAAAGCGATACCGTTGGTCCTCCATGATCTCCCTTTTCTTTTGTTTATTGAGAGCTGATTTGATGAGATAGCCACCTGTCAGTGATCTTTCAGGGTGGTCTAATCCCTCCTGTAAACTAGTACTGATAAGCTTTAAAGTTATGGCTATTGTGATAGTCTCTCAGCCATTAGGGTTGACAAAGACATTGCTTTACCTTCAGGATCATCATGGCCTACTTTTCAACAGAGCCCTGTATCATGGATGATTGTCAAACGATTAAGTAATAATATTTGTTCTTCAACCTACAGAAAGGAAATAACAATTTAGATTTAGTTATAAGCCCCCAAATAACAATAATTTGAGAAGGAACAAGTGCAGCAGTAATAATACTTTTGATAAATGGGTGACTCCACTCTGATTTGATCTGTATGAAACATCTTTTTTTTTTTTTGCAACAAAAGTAGTCACAACAAAGGGCAAAACTCAATCTTTTTGGGCTGAAGGTTATAAATCAAATGTATGTCATAGTCTGTTAGTTATTGTGTTCCTGACCTGATTTTAATGTTTGAGCCTTCTATGTTTGAGAAAAGAACTTTGTTTTAATTTTGTCATACGTATTAAATATAAAACTGCTCCTAAGATGGCCATTTTGGCTGTCACTGAAGATGTATGATTGTCTAAATATCAAATATGTGACCTTTGATATAAACAAATCAAAATTAAGATAATTCATGAGCATGACAAAGATGACAATAAGACTTGTTCAGCACTAGCAGATTCAACTAAAGATGCTTTGTTTATGCCATGTTCCTCTCCTCATTCAGCCCGTAGATACGAAACTTGTTTACTGGCTGCAACACATTTGTTGCGTTGTGACGTCCAGATGAGGTGGGAGTGTTTAGTTGATATATAAGAAAAAATGTGAAGACCAATTAATAGTCACCTGCATTCATCATAACAACCTATCATTGATCTATTCTTGGAATTTAGAATCTCTAGAAATACAGTTCTGCTTTGATTAATCTTTCATTTCCTGTTTTTGTGAAATAAAAAAAATATATATAGAGTGGATATTGACTCGATTGAATTGTAAATCTTTCACTCATTCCTAAATTAGAATCTCCTTTAAGAATCTTTTTGATATCAATGTTAAGTTGTATGATTAATTCAGCCCACTCATAACCTGTCATACATTTTATCATTCAAGGAGTTGTTTGACCTTTAGTTGAGATCAAACATCTATATCAGTTTATGAAAGAGTAAACTTTCCCTAAGGCAGCATAAGATTTGATTTATTGTACATGGCTTCTTTAAATCCCTTCACTACTGTAAGCCACTCAAACTGCACATATTGATGATGTATTTTATAATTTTTTTAGACAACGACAGATTTGTATTTCTTATGACATTCAATGTTTGTGAATTGTTAAATTGGATATCATGGAACCATGTTTTCTAGTCAGATGAATAGCAATAGATCAATTCCATGAACTATGAGTCATGACAAGCAATTGGAAATCAAGTATTTGTTCCATCTTTTATCCCTATGATTGTTGAAATTGGGATTAGATGCCTAGATAGAATAGTGGGATAATTTTCTACAATTGATTTTATCCTTGCTTGCCTCCTTAATGTTCAAAGTAATTTAGATATCGTCTTAATCACAAACATTTGAATACATTAATATGCTATACATATGCAGTCATTTAAGTGATTTCATAAACTTTGAATTATTTCAGTGGTAAAACAAATATAATTCAGACAAATTTGCTCTGAGAAATTTTACATAACTCCTTTTATTCATGGTTGGAAACCGTATGATTGGTTTTAACGCAACATTCTTCACATTGTAATACACACTGAAGACTCGATCAAATATGAAGTGTTGAACCACAGCACTTTTTTAACAACATATCAATGAATGTCACTTGTACACTACAAAGGTCTTACGCGTATTCATCAAGCTTTGTTTTTTATTAAAGATACAGACATGTGAAGTGTATAAAACATACTTCATTATAAACATTAACAAAAACTACTGTGGTGTACTGTATCATACCTTAACGAGGCTTAATGGTGCTTTTATAGATGTGAGTGTTGCCATGTGTATGTCATAAAGAAAATTGAAAATTCCCCGCCTGCATGGTTTTTGTAGCAGTTAATATGGATTTGATGTACTCCCTCGGGATGTTGTGGATCGTAGCCCATATTCATAAACTCTTTACATGTGCATGTGTATGTAAACATGCTACCCTTGACAACAAGGCCTAGTAAGATCTATGAATGTTAGCCAAGGGATGTGAGAAACATCAATGGATTGTTTTGTATGGTAGGCCATGACTGTTAATCTCTTGTTTGTTGCATTAAAGGGAAATCCAACCTTGATGTCATACTACTCTAGAGGAAAGCAGAAAAATAAGAGACATTGACTCGTGAAGGTTTGAATGAAAATGAACAAAAAATGTGAAAGTTATTAATTTTTGAAAGTTCTAATCACTATACTGTAGGTATGGGCTCTTCAAATTGGATGAATCCGTAATGTCTTTGTAACATAATGGGGCCCAACTTTCCCATTTGTTCAATCATAGAAAATGACTAAAATTTGAATGTGTTTGTATGACTCAGGAAGGTCTTATCTCTTTAGAGGACCTATAATAATTACAACATGTACCGGTACATGTATGCTATTCATACTATATTGTGAGTGGTGCCCAAAAGCAGAAGGCACTTAGGAGAAAAACAGAATTTAATCATATTTTTGTACACAAAAAACAGGAGATTTCAGATTCGCATAGACGTGGTGATCTCAAATTTCAAACATTCATAACTTTGCTACAACGTATTATCAGTCAAATTTATTTCAAATTTTTGTCTTTTTGTTAACTCATTCGCAACAATGGTTCTCAAAATATGATCGCGCAGGGCGCTCTTCAAAGAGGCAATCCAACTGTTAATTTTATTTCTGCTTTCATACAATTAAATTATTGCACATTAAAATTTGATATTAGCAAACAATGACTTCTGTTATTGGTCTCATGATGGCTCTCAAGTCTGTATAATTATATATGGAGCTTTGGGCATTCGGAGCAAAAACATTATAAAGCTTTTCGATCTACAAAAAACAAAAAATAGGTTGTAAATACATATAAATTTCACATGGAATGAGTTTTTAAATTGTGGGGAATTTTACTGTTTATCTAGGCTCAAATCATGCATATATATATATGTTCAGGGGGGTGTTTCACAAAGAATAAGATAGACTTCAAGTTGGACTTAACTATGGCAGGCCGTTCATGCCACTGGTTGCTCTCTCCATTGGTCTGTCAAGGGACATTAGTTAATACTTTTCCTTCAAAGGTGAATTATCGCAAAATATAAATTCTGTAGATTTGTGACCACGTTTTGTATGTCCCTTGAGAAACCAAAACTAGTAAATGGTGAGAGCAAACAGTGGCATTAATGGCCTGCCATAGATTAGTCCAACTTAAACTTTTTAAGTCTTTGTGAAACACTCCCCAGGGGATCTTTTTTCATTGGAAAATTGACTTTTATGATTTAAATTCAAATTTACCAAAAGGCCATTGACATGACACACCATATAGTCTGATACTACTGAAAGACAACAATTTCTGGCTTCCTAACCACAAATACATCTATATCAACAAGAGAGGGCACTGTAACAAATACAGAATACAAGTAAATTTTCATTGAAAACTGCTTTGTTGGGCAATGTTGCTACATGTATGTTGTTGGTAAGGAGTGGACATCAGAGTCTATATGCCTTTATATTTTGGATAAAGGCAGCAACCAAAGATATATCACTTTCTTTTGCCACAGCAAAACATGGAAAGGGTTATATTGGCTGTTTGGAGTTAACACACTTCTGGCTCTAAACAGCTGATGCAGAAAAGCCTGGAGGGAAAGTACACATTTGCTGTAAATATATACCAGTTAGCCAGGCATCAACTGAAAATCAAAGAAATTCTGTCAAGTTGCTTCTATTTAGGGTCTACCAAACTAGGTGCATGTGTGATTGAGCTTTTCATTGCCTGGTTGCCTCAAGGGTTTAGTACCCAAATAGGCAACCCCACGTTGACTCCTATTCATGCTTCAAATTTAGTCATCTAGATGTAGACCCCCTGGAGAGTCAACAATATCCAGATTTTTTAAAGCAAACTGTAGGATATAGTTATGCTCTAGCTAGCACATTTTCCCACTCTAGAATGATATCATGAATGAACTTATAACCACACCTGTAAAGTGAATGTAAATGCTTATAGTTGTTACAGTTTATCTTTATTTTCATCTTTGTTTATTCGTGTTTGGTTGATAGAATCATATGATTGAGTTGTTTCAAATGGGCAATTTACCTCCTGTATAGGACCTCCAATGTATCTTGTGTTAGGGCATTTTGAAAAACACTCATATTTGACCTACATCTTTATTGATGTAGGTTAGATGAACTCATATTGAATGATGGTTGATGAAAATGGGGCAAACAACATGCTGAAATAAGTTTCATATTAACCAAAGCAAGATGGGATGTAATTTTAGTGCGCAAATCCAGTTTGTGAGGTAATATCTTGCTGTACCTTATGTCAGGAAAACTTTAAGGGGCTGGTTACCTGTTATTGTGGATGAAAGTTTCAACCTAACACATTCTAAAGTATTCATTGTAATCCAACTACCTCAAAATAATGTTCAAGCAGTGATTACAAATGGGTCGAACCCAAAGAATAATAATATTGGTATGCAGAAAGAAATTTTTCAGTGCTATTTTTTTGTTGCTTTTTTCCCCCCAACCTCTATTTTTTCATTTAGTAAAATGTAAAAATTTATGGTACACGAGTGTACTTGTAAACTGTACCCCTGTAGTAAAAGTAATTCATGGGTTGAACATTTAATTTTTGATTTTTATAAGCCAATGTAATGAGTTTATCTCATAATAATAATACTGCCAGGTACCCATTTACATCACCTGGGTTGAGTGTGGCAATTGTAGATCAATGTCTTGCCAAAGGACATTAGTGCCGCAGCAGGACTTGAACCACAGACCTTGTGATCAACAGTGCGGTGACGTATCCACTAGACCACCTCTATCTTATTTGCAATACATGTTTATACAATAAAGTGGCATAATATGAATCAATTTTTTAAAATTTGTATTATTTACAGTTCACAGGATAGGACGTACTGGTCGATGTGGAAAGACTGGTATAGCTACAACATTCATCAACAAAGCTTGTGGTAAGTCACCTCATTCATGATTTCACTTCAATATCTTGATCCAATATGTGAAAGAGATAAACAGGAACCATTTCTTTTTCTGCAAGATTTGATTTCTGTAATGTATCCTCCAAATTCCCTTGTTTCAGCGATATGTTGTACTAATAAGATGTGCAGAGTGGTAATTTTACATGATTAGTTTTTTTATTCAGTTGTTAATGAGACTGTTAGTCCACAAGACTGAAAAAATTAGTCTTGTATCCCTTATGAGGAGTTTTCAGGGGGTCCAAGAGACCAAAACTTTTAGTTTAAGGCCTTGGTCTCTGAATATTCACTGTCTATAACCTCAAAGTCTCAAATAAACCTTTGATATGTGAGCCTTATGAGAAGTTTTCAGAGGGTCAAATACTGGTAGACCAAATCCTTCAGTCTTGCACAATCTCTTGAACCTTCAGTATCTTGAACCTTATTTTCTTAAATATTCAGTATCTTGGACCTTAATTTCTTAAATATTCAGTATCTTGGACCTCAAGTTATTTTAACTGTCAATATCTTGAACCTTAATTACTTGAACAATCAGTTTCTTGAACCTTAATTTCTTGAACCTTAATTTTTTTAATATTCAGTATCCTGAACCTTATATCTCACAAACCTTGATCTTATGAGCCTTATGACTTGTTGCAAAAAGGTCCTTCGCTCTTATAGACCTTGGTTTCTTGAACATTGGGTGTCACAAGCCTTTGATCTTGTAAACTTAATAACTACTGGAAGTTGTAAGAGAGGTCCACCAGACCAGTTATTCAGTTTTGGAGGAATTAGTCTGTTGAACATCTGGAACCTGACCAATGATGTTTTCAGCTTTACAACTTGTCAGAATGTCCAAGATTATGAAACCTTCAGCCTCACAAACTCTGAAGATCTTGTGAACCTTTTGTGGAATGGGAAGTCCCTGTGGTATCTCTCCATGCAGACATGATGATCTTGAGCATTATATTATACATGTACCGGTATGTATTCTCAAGAGGAAGGTTGAAAACTAGTAACCAGAAATGTATAAAAGGTTTTTTTCCAGTAGTGTAAATGACAATTGAACAAAAACGATGATTTTTCAAAATAGTGTTTGGGCTTTAAAAATGTGCCCATTGTCAGTCTCATAGGCTGTCAAGTGTACTAGGGTGACATCTTTTGAATAAAACAAGTAGATTTTATCAGCCAAAAGTATCATTATTATGATTATGATTGAGGTTGCCATGCCTTGTAGACTCTTAAATAAGCTACATGTACTGTACATTGTACATGGACCGGCCCTGGTGGAAATTTATCTATGCCTACATGTATGAAATCTCTACAATGATTATATTTGATAAGTAACCTTTGTAACAAATTGCTGATTTTTATTGATGATCTTTGTACGTTAAGTATTCAAATCATTGGGTTGCCTTGAATTAAACGTGAATATATTCCTTAAGACCAGTGTATAAAGTGTGGAGTGTGAAGCATAAGAGGATTATGCATGGAGTTTTGCAATGGTTGCAATGAAATTCATTTTCAATTTAATTATTTGACTCTGAATGATTTCAAACACTTTCTAGTTTACCAGGAAACTTGGAGTAAATTTCAAAATTTACAGGTAGGAAATCAATAGAAAAAATTAATTGAAACATGTGAATGCATTTTGAAAGTAGGTGAATTTCATTGTATAAAAAACACCAATACAATTTCTTAATGTTTGTATTCAAAGCTGCCTTTAAAAGAGATTTTAAATGCAATATTGTCTGCTGAAATTGAAGTGTAGGTTTTTATAAAAAAGACCTCCAAAGGAGAAATGACTGTCCTTCAACTAGATAAAGAAGATCATCATTTTCTTTCTCACTGTTTGTTTTCCCTTCTAAACGCAGCGCATTGGGTGCATAGTGTTAATGAACTCTCTCTCTCCGCGGAGAGTTCGATGAACATGTGAAAGTGTGACGTCCATTCCTGATTGGTTGGTTGATGTGATACCCCCTAAGGGTGGCATCTGTGCGCCTTGCCACCACCTCTATGGGACACTGTGGGAGGGAGACGTTTATAGTGACAAAAATGTGTCCCACTAAATGAGTTTATTGAACAGGTGTAATGGATAGGGGACCCAAGTTGTCATTAGAGAATATGTCCCTTACTTGAAGAAAGTGTCCTGCTTATGTATCATATTCACATTTCATATGATACCTATCTAACCTTGAACTGATTCATTTTCACCTTTTTTTTTTCACCAGCATTCGTCTAAAAATTTGATATAAAATGTACTCCACAAATTATGTCATGTTATAGCCAAGAAAGATCACATTTTTAATGATTAAAAGGATCATAGGGTTTTGTTACAGAGGGCACTACACAAAATATTTTTTGGGGGGAGATAATAAAAAACTGAGTGTCAAATTTGAAAGAAAATACAATTCAAAATTCAAATGACAAAATCATCTTTGTTTGATCAAAATTGGTTCAGAGACGGCTGAAATATCCATAAATATAACCATTTCTAATATTTGCTGGGCCCCACAAATATTCAATAATTTTGAACCAGACGTTTTATTCTAGCCAATGTCAATGTTGGCTTTTTCGTGTTGGTTATAATACGCACAACCAGCCGACCCGTGTATTGTTATTATTAGTTAGTTAGTTAGTTAATTAATTAACTAACGGTCACCATTTTTCTTTAAGTGGAGCTGAATTGGTATGATCGTATTTAATCTACACCTTCATAGCAATTTTAGGTTCTAAAAGGGCACTAGAAATGTCATTAATAAGATTAAGAGCAATAACGATGCACTCTGAAGGTATTTGCGGTCTTAAACCATGAAGCTTGTCCAAAGTCAACGGTCAAAACCAAAAAGAAGTCTGTTATGTTGCAAAAACGTCGGCAGAATCATTTATCTCAAAGGTATCACAAAGTTTTGGTATGGGGTCATGAATTTGGTTCAAATGAACATATTGGAAGCATATGCGATCCTACAATATGCAGTGATTGTTGTCGCGGTTGAAATCAAGTCTAAAGTTATGAAATTGTAAATAATAAACTCTTTATGTTGTATAGCGCCCTCTCAAGGTCAAGAACTTAATTAAGCTATAAAACAATGTTTCTGGACTAGTTTTGACCAATAAGCCATTTCCGTTTGGTAGGTATATATCACAACTACATATTCTGAAATTTTCAGGGTCGCAGCTGCCATTGTACGGCCGTATGCGCTATTTGAAATTTATCAAAATTTATCGGGAGTACTGATAAATTTTTATTTTTGTTTTTTCTCGAAAGCAGAAGTGTTTTAGGGGCTAATTTTTGTTGGTGCTTATTATACATCCCCAGGGACATCCAAATATATCAAAATAGTAAAGAATAATTATCCCCCAAATTTTCAAAATTTCCCAAAACTTTGTATTACCTTTAAATAAGAAATCAACTATCCCTTTTAAATCAAATCAAACAGATTTTATCAAAGTATAGTAAGTCTTTTGTTAATTATTTTACAGGGGAAAAAAAAAATCTTTATTGAAATTAGTGATTACATTAAATCAACTTTGATATTTTGGCCAACCGTTGTTGTTTGAGGTGCATACATCTCTCGTTCTGCTATTATTGACCCTGGTACTCCATTGAACATTTGCAACCAACTGTGTCGGTTTGGTATCAGATGACTGTGTCAGTGAGTCTCACATCAATTAAATAGTTTGTGATGTACATATTGATGTGAGCTTAGCTCCTTGGAATGAGATATGATCTGTAACATGAAAGTTCATGGCTCATGCCTGAAGGGAATTGTAATATGCATTCTCTACTAACCACTGCAGTGTCTTGAGGTGGTTGATTAATATTGCCGAGTCAAGACTATATTTTTTGAGTAATGGGTGCATGTTAGATAAATTGTGACTTGTGAAAATGATCTTTTGTAATCATAGCGCTGATATAGGTTTTGCAGAGATACATGTAAGAAATAGATTTGATTAATTTAAAGCATACATGTAGTATGTACATGTATGGACACCCCTGCAGGAACTGTAAATATACTACCGGTATTGGAACTTGGAAGAAGCATGTATTGAATGTTAATTTTTCAATTTCTTTCCACAACAAAATCTCCTAGTGTCATGTAACAATTTCATATTTCTCTTTTCCTTCACCTTTTTTTCTTCTTCATGCTCCTCAATTTGAATGTTGTCCCAAGACGGACTGGGAGGAATTCTTGGGGACAGAAAGTCCCTGACTCATGTTATTTCATGTGACACTTGCAATGAGACGTGCACCAATTAAATGATTTTTGAGATGGATTTCAGCCCGGTTTGAAGTCGGGCTGGAGGAATCCAAGATATTGGGCTGGTAATGGGTGTCATCTTTCTCCCGGTGTGGAGCTATTTTGTGCATTTTGCAATTTTATTCTGCTCTCCTATATCAGGGGGAAGAATCTTATCTTTTTTTCGAAAAAAGAACATTAAAGGTACTTTTGAACTTCAAAATTTAATATTGCAGCATCACCCCAAAGAGTTTTTGTCCTACTTCTTTTGGGATAAAAGAACTAGGCAACACAAAGATATTGAATTTCTCAACAGAAGAAGATGTGGCTAGATATATATGGTAATCTTCATATTTTTTCTGATCTGTTTAATCTGGGCCCCGTTGCATAAAACTTACCATTGATGGTAACTTTGCCATCAATGGTAACTACCATGGAAACCTTGATTCTGATTGGCTGTTGAGCCCTGTTACCATGGTAGTTGCCATTGATGGCAAAGTTACCATTAATGGTAAGTTTTATGCAACGGGGCCCAGGGCTCCGTAATAACTTTTTTTTCTAGGGGTCCGGACTGGTATTTTAGGGGTTTGGGTGTATTGAACTTGTGTTGCTAATTTACAAATTTAGGGTAAGGCGTGACATGTTTAGAGTTTGTAGAAAGACTTGGAAAGAGTAGGCAAGAACAATGCACAGATGCTCAAATTTGCTCACTCATCTTACACACAAAAAAAATCTTTTCTTGTATCTCTGATGTTATAACACTGTCTGAAAATGATCAATGATTAGAATGTAATGAATGATGAATATGGACCAGTTAACTTAAAATGATAGTAAACTGTGTTGTGATGTGCAGTGCATTTTTTCTTCTTCTTCATTATTCAGACGAGTCCGTACTGCGTGATTTGAAGCATCTCTTGATAGAGGCCAAGCAGAAACTCCCACCAGTACTTGAAGCCATCGAGGATGAGAACGAAGAATATATCAACATTGGAGGTAAGAATCCTAGTCAAGATGGTGAATTATGCTCATACAAATGCATGAAAAGAAAGATGAGGTTTATAGTGGTTTATAGTGGTGATGTGGAGCAAAGCCATTAAAGACTCTAGTCAGAGATTACTTTTAAAGATGTTCTTAGCTCAGGTAATGATAAAAGTCAGACGGATTCCAGTAATACATGTTTTTACGCTCAATGTTCAAGACTCCTTTTTGCAAGAGTTTGTTGGTACTCTGTAATGTGTTGAATTTCAGCAAGTTTTCACAGAGATAGTTTTTCATTTTGCTAATCCCAGTAATTATTGATAGCATTATAAACAGTTCAGAATGGCCTTTTCCTAAAATGCAGTTCTATAACTAGAATTCAAGACTACCCTTATATTGCTTTCTAGGTAAAGGAAGTTAGTTATACACACATGATGTTGTCTGAAGGATGTGTAATTCAATAATAATGAATGAATTAATTAATGAATGAATAGATTACAATAATATTATAATAACGTAAATTTTTCATGTGGTCCAAAGCACATTCAAAAGAAATACTGACAGCCAAACAAAATGCTTTTAGTGCATTCTATATGTACATGTATGTGGTCATGTTCATTTGTTAAGATTATGTAAGGGAGAGAGGGAGATGTAGATAGAGATAGATATAGATACAATGAAGAGAGGCAGAGGAAGGGAGAGATGGACAGTCAGAGAGACAGTAGAAGGGGAGGAGAGTGAATGATAGAGAGAAAGAGGGAGATATAAATAGAGATAGTACACGACAATGTCATAAATTCATCTGACTGACATGATTCACAAAGCCAGGTCCTGCGTCTGTGACAGGGGCTCAAAATGGTTTAAAAGAAATTCCAGGTTGCAGAACATTGTTTAGATTTTATGATGAGGCCAATCTTTCTGGGGTAACATAATTTTTCCTCAGGGCACAAAGCTGCAAAAACCTAAAATATTTGTACCGTAGGGCTGTCCTGACAACAGATAGCATTCATTTATCAATGTGACATAAAAGGTCTTTTGTATTCCTCTCGCTGCATTTAAGCCATCATTTATATTCTTACATATTGAAAGAACTTTGCAATTTGCGAGTGATTTGTATATGTCTGTTGATCTAGTTTGTGAGAGAGCTACGGAAGACAGTCCTGTTTTCTGTTTTTCATTTAATGTTCCTAACTATCCTCTTGTAGATACATATATTACATGTATATGTGACAATGTATGTATGCTTATGAAGGGAAAAATCTACACTCTAGAAAATGTCATCAAATCCAACATTTTGTACATTATTTTGAAGCAGTTTTAATTAGAATATATATGTGATTACATCGTTGTTGTCAAGAACTGATTCATTTTAACGTTGATTAGAGTATATTTGTAAAGCATTGCCCTGTGACTTCTCCTGCAGTTCAGTCATGAAAGGATCGTTTCTATAAAGATATGAATAGAAAATTTCTTTAAAAAATGAAATGGAGCAAAAAATCATTTACAAACCGTATATATGATACAGGGACTTCATAATACCTGCAATCTCACAATTTCATTTGTAACTTTGATGTTCCTATGGTATAATGCAGAAATAAATTTTTAAGAAATCTTTAGGAATTGCAAGATTACAGGTGTGTTGCTCCCGTTTGTTCTTTTGGTGATTTAAGTTCTCACAAATATCCCTTTTCTAGCTTTCTAAAGAATTGGCCATACACTTCTAATTGTATCTCAATTTGATTGGTTATCTTTGCAGATGAGCGTGGTTGTTCATACTGTGGTGGTCTTGGTCACAGGATTACAGAGTGTCCCAAGTTAGAAGCCATGCAGAACAAGGCAGCAAGCAGTATCGGCAGGAGAGACTACCTGGCCCACGGAGCTGCAGATTGGTGAATGGAAGACATTCAAACAGTCATACAGCAGAATCTGTTTGTTGGTTCTTGTGAATCTCTGTGTATGGATGATGTACCATTCCAAAAGACCGAATACTTATTATCCATGAGGACTAAAGAGCTGCAAATTGGCAACAACAGGCTTCTGCTCATCTCGCTTCACCAGAATCTTTTTGTTTGTTGCATCTAGGTAGTCACAAGAAGACTAAACAGTTCTTATGAAAAAGAGCAGCCAAGAATATCATCAAGAGGCACTTCTTTCTTTATATGGTGCAGCAGATTTGTGAATGAACATACATGTACATCTGCTGTATTTACTTCAGCAGAATTTGTAGCCTGAACCTGAACGCATGACAAATTGGTATAGCAGGTTTGTGGAGAGGCAAATCAGTGTGCGGATAGAAATCAACTAGCCATGAAGCATCAGAAAAGGATCATCAAGTGCTGCTTGTGCATCCACGCTTTGACTGATGATCATAGCTGCAACACAGTAGGATCTGTAGAGATGAAAAGATAGATTTCAGTATGAAAGCAGAATCAGCTCATCTCTTATTGCTTGTAATTTTACCATATGTAGACTTATGATCTTAGCAGGATACACAGTTTCTTTAAATCTGGCCCATATTACTGGATAATGGAAAGCCATCAGCAAACTCGACTCTCAATTGGAGATAAAGTTTTTTTTTCCCAGGATTACATCATATAATTGAACAGGGCTGATGAGCTCCTCTGAGAGCTTTTGGTTCTCACTTTTTGATCAGTATGCTCTGATTGTCTTCGGGAGAATGTTACTTCACTCACAACTTGACTCTGTCTGTACATATCTACTGATATGTTACTTCTCGTGGAGGCATACCATTGACAAGTTAATGTAGTGCTGAAGAAAGGTTGGAAGCTGTATGGCCTGCAGTGCAGTGGGTTAGCCAATATCAAGGGTTCTGCTTCTGCAACAGAATTCGTTCCCTGTACTCCTGTACTATAACAATTTCTAATCAATTGTATCTCCTCAAATCAATGGTAATGTTACAATAAGTAGTAACTTACAATCTATATTATGTTGCAGAGATATAAAATGCATGGTTAAGATACATTAGAAATAGAAATTATTCATGTTCCAGGGCCCTGGGCCCCTGGGCCGTGTTTCATAAAACTTGTTATCAATAACAAATGCTAAATTTCTATGATATATATTCTTACAGCCAAATAAATGCCAGGATTTCAGTAGCTATTAAAGATAAAGTTGAGTTCTGGTCATGGGATTGCATTGTGAAAGAAACGGTGTGGAATCTATCAGGAAAGGTTGATCATCTAGTATATAAGTATTCGTGTATATTGCAAGGTTCTGCAATCATCAAAATGATAAGAAATATGGCCAAATCATGGCAAAGTTACAAGCAGTGTACACAGAATGATGTACATGGGACTACACGAGCACATGGCAAAAAAATCTTCCCCTCCGATTTTTATGTATTTTATGTCATATTTAGAATATGAAGGCATTTGAAGAGCCATGCTTTTCAAGGAACATGTTTGATCTCATGTTCTTCCACCCTTGCATAATAACAATGATAATGCTCACAAATTATTTGTTACCTCTTCCCAGAACTCAACCTTCTCTTTAAAGGTAGGTTTTACTATTTCAGCTAGAAGGGATTAGACTGCCCAGCGAGGTGGCTATTTCATTAACTCAGCTCTCATTTAACATAAGAAAAAGAGGATCATGGGGGACCAACAGGCACCGATTGGGGAAGTTTTCTACATATAGAGGGAGCAAGTAGCTACAAGTAGGACAGTGTGCCTTTAAGAGTTATTGTAACTTGTCATTGATAAACAGTTTTGTGAAACAGGGCTCTGGTCTGTGTGTTCTGCCTTGTCATTCATTCCTTTTCAGTACTGGCAGCTTCTTAAATCCTTGGAATCATAGGACGGAAGTTCTGATCTGAGAAAATTTACACAAACATAAGTGTACATGTATATAGTATATGGACCAATGTGATATTTGTTGAAGTGCTCGACTGATATTTCTGGATAAATGTGACTTTTTCAAATTCTTGTATAAATCTTGTCCATGTTAAATTTTCATGGTTTATGTACCATGTTAATCAAATCTTGGTTGATAAGTGTAGTTTACCCTGTTTAGTAGTCAATTCTTTGGCCCTTCTTTTACTGTTGGTACTTCTGAATTTTAATATTTTTGTTTACACAAGATTGTAAATTTATGCCAATTGTTTGAATCACTAAGGTGCAGGTGTTCCCCAGTAAACTTGCACTCAGCTTTGTGGGAATTCACATTTGAAGTCATGTTACATTTGAGTGCTCCTACTCACAGGAAATGTGTACCATACCATACTCTATAAAATCATCGTCAATAAATGATGCATAATGAACTAATAAAACATCTTCGTCTTCTTTGTATACATGTATTGTCTCCGCTTATCATGTGCAGTTTCAAGTCGGCATCCACACAAGAGTGGATGAATCTTTTCTCCAAAGGACACTAGACACATCAGACATATCGTCCTTGTTTTCACGAAGTGACGGTAGTGAGGAAAATCGTAATGCAAAGTGAATGCAATTTTTTTTCACTACCGTCACTTCGTGAAAACAGCGACGATATGCTACCACCAGCAATGGTGGTAAGGAAGATAATTTTCCTTTTGTTTTTATTTGTTACACCATCTTTGTTATTTAAGCATTACGTATGTCTGTCATAAAGCACTTGGGGAAACAACTGTGTGGAGAGTATTGACAGATAGGTAGAAACAGGAAGTGAGAAGAGAAGAAACTGAGTTTGTGTAATCTATGATATATAGAAGAAAATAAGAATTAGAATTTTGAGAGGTCTAGTATAACGTTTTGCAGTGACTGCTTCAAAAACAAAGAAATATATCTCACTTTTCATCAGAGATTTGATCTGTTTTGCCTCTTTCAAAAGATAGAAGAAGGAGAAAGAGGAGGAGGAGGAAAAGGAGGAGGAGAATGAGAAGAAGAAGAAGAAGAAGAAGAAGAAGAAGGAGGAGGAGGAGAAGGAGAAGGTGAAGGAGAAGAAGAAGGAAGAGGAGGAAGAAGAAAGAAGAAGATCCTCATTTTTACTTGTTTTACCCACATTATCTCTGTTCAGTTTTTGACCCATGTATTTAATATACTTAATGCTTAATGTGTCTTGTAGATGTAATCATTATTATCGTTGAAAACCATATTTTATTTTAGCATGGAAACACTTGCTTCAACTTCTGCAAGTCCGTGCTCCTCGTTCATAATACACTCACAAGAAAAATACAATATAAGTCATGTACTTATAAAGTAACTCATATACACGCAAAAAGTCTTATCTCTTGGGGCCCAGTATTATAAAGAGTTGCGATTGATCCAATCCGATTGATCAGATGCAAGTCCTCCAATCAATCGCAAGTATGTAGTCTCATATCTCTTATGAACATAGTTGTGATTGATATCAATCGCAACTGAGTTGCGATTAATTTCAACTCTTTCTAAGACGGGGCACTGATGCTAAGAACAGAAAATGAAAATTGAGAAACCAAAGTTGGCTTCAGGAAAGTTTTAGAATAGTATTTAAACGGCTATTTTAACCAATGGTAGAAGAAATGTGCTCAAGAATAATCTAAGCTTTGAACAGGGGTTAAGTGAAAAGTTTAAATTTTTCCCTTTGGTATTCAATTCTCCGAGAACGTTTCGTAAAGCCCTCGTCACACCAAACAAGTTCTCAAAATCGTCCTATCTCGTTCTAGAAAATCGTTACACGGTTGTGGTCGGGGGAGTATGTGTAACTTTGGCTAAATAATGTCTATAATACGATCCTAGTTCGTTCATAAACAGTCCTCAATACGTCCATTTCGTCTGTACCTGTCGATAATCCGTTCATATCTAGTTCAGATCGGGTAAATTTGCCATTTCCATGCAGTCCAAGCCCGTCCATAGTTAGTTTAAACCCGTTCTTAATTATAATACTTCTACCTCGTTCCAAATACTTTCAAACCCATTCTAACTAGTTTGTAAACCGACCATCCCATTCAGAGACACCTCGTTCTTAGTGCGTTAGAACGCGCTCCTGGTACTGTGCAATCCCGTCCTGCCTCGAAGGCCAAAAAGCCTAGCGCGTTCTTGCTATTCCTCATTCCCGTTCAACGCCACGTCACGCCTTTTTGGACAGGCTCGAAGTTCTAGAGCACCCTTCCCGTCCAAGCCATTCCGAGCCCGTCCATTAAGTTCTTAAACAGATCGTTTACATTTGCTACTACGTTCACTCCGTTCGCACACAGTTTCAGTCCGTTTGACAACATTTCCAGAATGTAATGAGAACTATTATGGTGTGATTGGGGCTTAAACGCACTTTGGGAGGGACGGGGGTGGGTCAAAAATCCTTCGATCAATCGACGTTTCTCCTTTTATTGTTGACTTTATGTCTGAACACTTTGGATTGAGATTACAATCATGTACGTCATCACCCCCAAACACAAGAGTTCAATACTAAGGTTCAAGGGGCTGCAATAGCGTCTATACATTTTACCCTCACCGTGATTTGAACGATGTAACATCAATATCTAAATATAACAGTACGTTTTTATTAGAAAAAATACTTCGTAGATCCTTAAGTAAAGAAAAAAAAAGAAGAAGACTGATTTAAAGTGCAATTTCCCAGATTGCCTAATCCCAAGAAACATTTTCCCTCCTAAAATAGACTACGTTCGCATCGATACACTGATAACATAATATATACTCTTCTCTTTGTATAATATTTCACGAATATTGGGTTGAAAATAACACGGTAACATTATTATCAATACCTCGAAATTTGGAATTGAAAATGAACATATTTCATCAGTTTTTACGTTTATACGGGAAAAAAAATGTGTGAAATGATCGGAAAAATCAAGTTTATAACATCAAGGAACAGGCATTTGAATGTATATTATTTAGGTGGACATTCTAGTTTCGTCTTCGGGTCATACTTGCTTCGAGTCGCTTTATGCCTCGTGTTCATGTAAAAGTTCGATAAACAGACGTAGTCGTAACCGTCCGCTAATGGATGCTTAAACATACTCTTAACAACTCTATTTATATTTTAAGATCAACACATACAGTGGACTACTTGGCCTCCGACAAACTCATCATTAAACGTCACACATGCAATCTAACCAGACCGCAGACTACGCAGACACAATATAATCACGTTTCATTATTGAATTTGGGACCGTAGACTGTGATCACAAAGATAGATGGGGAAAATCACTGCGGGCATACTGCTTTTAGATAATACAAACATTTATTTTATTAGATTTCCTTTAGGTTAAGTTCAATATCGACTGTGGTGTGGTGAAATTCGGAAGCATTCCAGGGAAATTTAAACTTCACGAAATAATTTCTCCCCGATCTTTACTAATTTCTTTATGCTTTCGGAAAGTGTTAATTTCGGAATCGAAAAATCGAAAACACTATTTAAACAGAAAGGGTATAACAACCTAGGAGCACAGACACACGGAACATCAATATGCAATTTAAAGAAGACCACACATCTGATGTTTGTCAGCATAGATTGTAAATCATGAATAATTTCATCAATGTATTACCGTATGGCAGTTTTTGTTATATTGCCCACAAAATTATTTTTATTAACATTTATTCCCTTCTCGTCATATTTTATTCCTCATAGGGCTATATGTATTTCTTCAGATTTTTGAAATCCCCATGTTTTTTGGTCCTACTTGCCATTCTACTGTTATAATAAATATATTCATTATTATCGTTATTTAGCGTAACATTCCTTGAGAAAGATTATGGCCCAGTATGTCTATACCCAGTTTATTAAGCACTTGCTTTCTGGTTTACCTTCGTAATAAAAGGACGAGGTGAGTAATATAAATCTTAACCAAGCTTCAAGTATTAACGACCTTGTAGGAGACCTTGTAGGAGAAATAACGAAATACTCAGCTGCAGAAAGTGATTTCTTAACGATCAATGTNTCTCACAGACCATGAGAGAAACAAATTTACCAAATATATGAATTAGTAGGCGGTTTCCCGGCAAATTTGTTATCATCATGTATTTGTCAAAACATATTCTTTCACATGATTGGTAATGAGAGCTTCCATTTCATTTTTTGCAATTGGGGCGTTTCCAATACTGGTCTTTACCTTTAAAGGGGGTAGTCCACCCTGATATCAAGTTGGTCTTAATAAATGCAGAAAAAATGAGAGTAACAGGTCAGTGATAAATATATAAAAATAGGAAAGTTATAAACTGTTGAAGGTGCAATCAATCAAACATAAATTGGCAGCTCTGTATCTTGTGAGGTCCCCGCCCATTCGACCTGTACTAAAATACTTAACAAATCTAAATTTTCCATCAAGACAATTTTCAATCATACATTCACCCTAAATTGTAATCATTGCAATTATGTTCTTTTTAATAATAAAACCTCTCTATGAAACAAATCTATGCCGTCATCACTAAGTAAACTAAGATGATACAATTTTCTGGGAGAGGAGGTCGCACTACTTCCGTTAATTTGTTTCTCTCATATAATATGTTTTTATCAAAACCAACTTAATATCAGGGTGGACTTTCCCTTTAAAATGAAAGAAAGCAAGAACAGAGCATATGACAGGTTGTGGTTACTTTGAGGTACATCAGTGGTTTGAAGCAATGTACCTAATCCATGATTGCCATAATCCTTTTCGCCTGTATGAAACTTGCCAGAGAATCAAAAGCGTATCAAAGACTAATATAAGGGAGATTACTCGACATGAAACATGATCCCAAACTGTCAGTTATTTGTGAGGGCTTTGAAAATAAATTGTCAGTGGATTTATAACAAATTGCATTTTACACTTTGCATTTTACCAACAAAGTTATTCCGAGAAAGCCAATGTTTTCTCTAATCCGTCTTCAGCGCAGCGACACTTTATTGATACGTTTATACGGGAACATTATCCTCAAACCGCTGGCCAATCTTAATTGAGAAAGGCTAAACATCGTGCCTCATCTTAGCCGATATCTCAAGGAGCTTTCTATCAGAGACGATTATTCTCTTGTCAGTCATTCTTTATTGAGACGACGCACTCTAACATTTCAAACCACTGATACCACTCTACGATCCAGTAAGGTTGGTTTAACGATGTGATCGGTGATGAAAGCACCGATTAGAATCTACCGTGACATCGTAAATTGTGTTGTTTATCGTGAAATAGCACGTCTACTTTAAACGTAATTATTTGAGCGACGAAATTAGACTATGTGCAGTTACGTGCCAGCTATTAACCGTGCCCAAGATGCATGAGAAATTGGGAAAAATGAGGAAGTATGAAAGTGAGAAGGGATTTTGGAAGCTGACAAATGTTATACACACCCCTCAAGCAACCCACCTGCATTGTCCCTTTGCCGCTAGTGTGTCATTTGATGGGGCAGCCGGGTAGGTGACGCCCAATGGCGGCCTCATTGAAGGACCGGAGTGTTGGCTCAGTCAGTAGAGCGTCCGCTTCACAACCGGGAGGTCGTGGTTTCGAACCCCGGCCACGTCATACCAAAAGACGTTAAAAGATGGGAGTTGATACTACCTTGTTTGGCGTTCAACAATTAGGGATAGATCAACGTCGATCTGGCGCTGCTCAGTGGTTTAATAAAGTTCACTCCAAATAAAATTTGGAGTGGACTGTTAGGCTATTATTATTATTATTACTAGTAGTAGTAGTAGTAAAACAAGAGGTATGGTTGTAAAGCTTGGGAAAAGTTGGCCTTGCGGAGGGAATGCGGTGGGTAACTAATATGTTCTGTGGGAAACTATTTTCAGAGATGCGAAGAGTGAGGGGGGGGGGCTGACACAGAGGGAGAGGTATAGAGAGTGGGTAAGCATAGATAACGACAGAGAGGGAGAGAGGGAGAGAAAGAGAGAGAGAGAGAGAGAGAGA
>BEXV01001122.1:122508-132810 GCA_003118195.1 Hemicentrotus pulcherrimus | reverse complement strand
CAACAGGAGCAGACTGACAAACGTCCTAACAGGACGGAAACAACGGGCAACATCTAGGAAAGGGCAGGGGAAACAGTCTGCCTTCAGAACAATCCCCTCAGCTAGACGCAGATCAAGGACTTTGTACAAAGAAGGGGATGGTCTGAAAATTTCTGAAAAATCTTGAACAAGCCACTCAAAGATATTATTTTTTCAGTTGCCTTCTAGGGCCTTGGATTTGAAGAGAGAAGGGCAAACATAAAAACAATATTTAAAAAATGTATATATTTAATTTTTTTAGGGCAGACATGTGCCCCTATGCCCTCGGATACGCCATTGCCTGAGCCTGAAGGGCAATTTCTCTAAAACGAAATATGTTTTACCGCCTTTCTGGCTCTACAGAGAGACAAGGCACAGCATCTACTCTCCTCAGATGTGACTCAATTGTCTGGAAAGGAAGACATCACAACTAGATGGTTTATTATTCGTGACTGGGTATTCTCAGGTCTGGCCATTCATGACTGTGTATTTTTCCTTGCATTTACGTGTATCATACATGTAAAAGGAAACCAAACCACAAAATTGTTGGCCTAAAAAAAACTGGATGTGTACAATAAGTACATGAAAACTGAGAGATCAGATTTAGTGGCATAGCAGTTATCATTATTCAGATATGAACGGTCAAACATGCTTTAGTGACCACCTGTCTCCAAAGACCACATTCTTTGTTTCCCTTGACAATGGTTTCACATTGAAACATGAACTAAAGGTACCTGTACACAAAGACCACCTGCCTATAAAGACCACTTTTCTTGTCTCCCTTGGGTGGTTTTAAAAGACAGGTTTCACTGTATATTATGACAAAAGACCATTTCTGATTTCCTTTTGAGGAACAGCTATCAAGGAAAAGAATAATTTTAAAAAATAGAAATGTTGAAGTATTTCTGCATGCTTATGAACATGAACAGGGCCAACCAATTAAATGTCTTATATGCCAGTGAGTGAACCAGCCATGCAAAATACAAAGAGGATATAGTGGCGTCAAGAAATGAATTCTGTGATTTCAGATTTAGTGGCATAGCAGTCGTCATCATTCAGACATATGACAAAACAGGGGTTCAAGAAATATTTGAACCCAATGCATATTTGCGGCAATAGTGCAGTATGCATGTTTACAAACAGAGCTGTCTAATACGTTAATGGCCATGTCTTGTGCCAGTCTGTAAGCCCTACATGTATATACAAAAACATTTCCAGAACTGTGACTGGTCGAAAAAGTATTGGCTATGGATACCGATTTGCTCTGATATTTTTAAATTTATGTTTACAAATGGGGCTAAAGATTGACAAGGCCTGTGCAAGTGACCCTGTCAGCCTGCCAGCCATGCGCTGATAATTTCCAGTTTCCTACGTGCATCCCACACCGAGTTAAATCGGAACCATGCATTGTGATCATCGACTGGTTCAAGGACATCGTTAATACCTATTGGGCTACTCGTCTATAATGGGATTAAGGCAAAGAGGAAAGGGGAAGGGGAAGGGGATTAATAGGATGGCCTTACAGGGGGGATTAGTCCATCCTCTCTGTACAGTTATTTACCAAGGACATATTTCAACCAATTGTCTCCTGGGATTGGGTGATACTGTTTATCAAACGTTCGGGAATGAGAAGAGTTCAGAAATCAATGGCTGACCCCAAAGAAACTGTCTTTGATTTCGTACGAACTTAACTTTGCGTTGTTCTTCTAGTTAATCATTGTCTATTAAAGCCCCACTGTACTACTTATATCTACTTGCGCCCTCTATATAGCAAACAATACCTAATCGGTGACCATTGGTCCCCTATCACCCTCTGTGTCTTATGTTAATTGAGAGCTGACTTAATGAGAAAACCACCTGACCAGTGACCTTGCAGTGAGGTCTAATACCCCCGGCCAAACTAGTGCAGACGGGCTTTAAGAACTTTACTCTGCATTGGTCATCAAGTAAACCATTGTCTATTCAAACTGAGCGGTTCCTATCTTTCAGCCAAGGAGAATGAGTCAACCCAACGGTCGATGGATCAAGTCCTGTCTTTGCTTCCATCACAGCTCAAACTACACATATTGAATTTTGATGGGATGTTTTACCTGACCACTAAGAAAGCATGTGTATGCTTGTAAGTAAGCAACCAGGGGACCAATACGTCTCCTGTTATGAAAGGAAAGCTGGAAGGAGGTACGCAATGCAGCAACCGCTTGACCTCATGCAAGTTTAAATGGGAGCTGACTGATCATAATACAACACTCCGTCCTGTAGGATGACTCTTGATAAACACAGCAGTATATTCAACACCATCATGATTGGAAAGTGTTTGCAGGAATTTGAAATTTAACTAAATATAAATTGCGTGCATCCTATATTTTGACTGCACTGTAAATCTTGTGATAACCAACATTTTCATTTTGAGGGGATTGTGGGTTTGGGCTTAGTATATCAAACTCTAGACCCAAACCACCACCTTTATATACCTATTACAACATCTTTAATATATGTATGATGTATAAAAGAAAACAAATTGCATCAAATACTTTCAAAATTCAAAATGAAATCAAATTACAGTAAAACCTGCCACAGTAGTGAATTAAAATGAAATTCACCAGTCAATAGTGATCCCTCTAGCAAATTTGTGCTTTAGAACCTGTCAAGAAAGGCCAACTGCCTAAAGTGGACATTTTTATTCCTGTGATCCATTGGTGCCTTTTAAAGACAAGTTTGTCAGTAGATGAAATTGAATTGAATTGAATAAATAAATTGAATCAATTCAAATAATTCAATACAAACTAAAATCAAATCAAATCATCTAATCAAATCAAATTAAGGATTGACTTCCTACCTCCCACTGAATGTCCGCGAAGGAGTACTGTGTCCTGACCGGCCCCCAAAGTCCAAATGCCCCTCGATGCTCTCAAAACTCGACACGCTGGTGCAGTCGCTGTACCCCAGCGAGGAGGGGGACTCCAGACGGTAGGGAAGGTGGGAGGGGGAGCCGAGGTGCGAGGGAGAGCTGATGGAGTTGTGGGGCGAGGAGGAGGAGGTGGTGGAGGTGGGTGATCTGAGGAGCTCGCGTTGCTTGCGCTGCTCCTCCCACTGGAGCTTGACCTCGTCGGCGGCTTTCTTGCGCATCTCCATCAGGCGAGATTTCTCCTTTTCGATCACTTGCTCACCTGAGGGAGACAAACAAAAAGTAATGAATACATTGTGAAGTAACCAACAACTGATATTGGCAATGTTGATTTTAAACTACATGGGCATATCAAGAATAAAAGGAAATTCTGTGAATTGTTGGATCAATTGAAATTATATGCACCTTAAATAACGAGGTACCTGCCCCCCTGGGATCTGCTAAGTTCCAAAAGAGAAAAAGACAGGCATTACTTGCACAGATTGTAACAATTTTTATGTTGGGGAAACTGGCAGAACTCTTAATGAGTGATAAAAAGAACACAAAAGAGCCCTAAGATTGCGTAACCCATCCCATTCAGCTTTAGCTGAACACGCCCTCAACACAGGACATAATATTGAATGGGAGGATGCCCTATTTATTGACTTTGAAAGCATCTTCTGATCAATAAAGGTGAAAGAGACAATATGGATAAAGAGGATTAAGCCATCACTAAACAGGGACTCTGGATACCTATTGTCACCTTTCTTTGATCCAGTGATCGCAAGACAACAGGCGGCACTGACAAAAGGTGTGACCAATCGCTTGGCTTGAGAAAGTCCACAGGAGTGGCCGAAAGCTGGCCCCCAAAAAAATTCAAGGTTGGTAGAAGCTTACAAAATTACATTATATGATTATATCCCTAAACCAAAAGATTTCTGTATCACTTATAGAAATATTTGTGTTTCGGAAACTGCAGTCATTTTGAATGCTGCGCAGTAACTGACAATTTAAATTTTACTCATTTTGTATCCAATGATGTGAAAGAATTGATGGGGGGCAACAACATCCACCATCTTCATCAGATGGGGTCAGATCACGAGACTAATTCTTCATCAAATTGGCAAAGCCTTACCTGTCTCTTCTAGCGTTAGCTTCCTATGCCTCTCCATATCCAAGATGGTTGTACCCGCCCTGCTTAGAGCATTGTTAGAAGAGGCTGGTGACATTGTTAAGGGTGACCCTCCCTCACCTTTGACCCCTGCGTTAGGGGTCAAAGTTCCCGACGTCTTCCGTCTGGCGAGGTACTCGTCGCTCAGAGAGAGCTCCGGAGCTAGTCTCAGGCGACGCTCGGCCATGTCTTTGATCTTCATCTGTAAGACATCAAGAAGGTGAAGGGAAGATGATTAATCTGATGACTACCGAGTTCTCTGATTCTCTAGGTCCTAGTCCACGAACCATCCACTCTCTAGAGGGAAAGGGTTAAGACTGGGCTCCACACTATCTTCTTTTGACGGGGGTCCAGAAATCTGTTCTTTATAAAGAGTTGTGATTGATTCAAATCTTAGTCTTTGTGAAACACTCCCCAGATCTTTCAGTGCCTCTCAAATTATTTAATGAATAGATAACAATTCTAAATAAAAAGAAATATAATGGGTAACATATGGGATTATAACACCCCCCTGGTTCATCAACTAAGAATTAATTTATCCCAAACTCTGTAACTTAAACCTGAAGATGAGGAAGACGTCTTACCATTTCTGGAGTATCTTTCTGACTGGGTAAGATGTGTCTTGAGTAGTATAGGACTAGGTTGTTGTACTGCTTCTCAATGCTTAGCAACATCTTCTTCTCCTAAAACGACAAAGAAATTGAGATGAAAATTGGATGAAAATATTGACAGGGAGAAATAACTCTAGGAAAAGAGGCAGTATATGAATAATAGGAATAGAAAATATATACAATCTTAACCTAATTTGCATTTTTTCACTAATTACTAGCAATCTACATTGTCACATTCCTGTAAACTATTTCCCCCTCAACTTTTCATCAACTAAAACCTTTATTATTTCTTCTCTTTCCCTTTCTTCACTCAGCCTCTAAACACTCAATGAAGTAACTGACACTGATGTAAATATACACACTTATATTTCCTCATTTTCTTCAAGGAATTTAAGTTTCTGCTTGCATGTGAAAGTCTCCCTTATTCTGGAATGACATACATTTTTGAATTCAGACTTTTGAATTTTTTAAACCCAGATATTTAAAAAAACTTTGATTGGATATGTTACCTTTTCTAAGTGACCTATGGCGGCTACTTTCTTCTTCTCGATGGTCTCTGCTTGTCTCTTTGCATCGCTGATGATGTAATTCATCTGCTTGTTGATGTCATATACTGTCTCCTGGAATAGAAAAGAAAAAAAGAAAAATAGAAGATGACTATGACGTTGCTTTTAGACCTATTTATTTTCAGGTTGCCCTTTGAATCTTGACACCTTTTACATCAACATTATTTTTTGTAATGCATGTTTAAGATATTAACTGCAAACTTTGTTATATGAAGTGAATTGTTTGAGTATTTCAATTTGATGATGATGATGATGATGATGATGATGATGATGATGATGATGATGATGATGATAATGATGATGATGATTTGTAGAACAAAAAGTGAAATAAGGGGAAGTACCTGGAGGCCCTTTATGTATTTCCACATTATCAATATCACCATAGTTATTTTCTCTTTTGCAGTAGACTTGAGTTATATTATCATGCAAAAGCAGCAAATGTACTTGTTTTTGTTCAAACCCCTAAAAGGCATGTTTCATTGAGCCCCAAACAAAACATGAAAAATTACATGAGATATGAAAACAATGTGAAATACAAATTGACTTTAATCCTCCTCAAAGGACACACCTATAATGTGGATTCAATCTCGAACTAAACTGTCTTTCTTTCAAACTACACAGGACTCAACAACAGAGGGCACTTTGGTAAGTACTTACGGTACAGAAAGACAAAACAAAACAAAAAAATTCTTCTTGCATTATAACTTGTTGCCAATGACTTTAATATTATTTTTGTTCTTGTCTCACTATCTCTCTCTCTCTATAATTATTTATATACTTTCTATTTTTTTCTTCCTTTTTCATTCCTAACAAAACTTTATACATAGGTGTACAATGTACATATCTTTGCAAAGCTTCCATTGCAAAGAAATCTTAAAGGTTAACACTGATGATTTAGAAAGGTTAAAGTCAGACAACTGACTAACTATCTCAATATACTTGTTAATAAACAGCAAGGGTGTTTTCATCTATTTTGGCACAAATTCAGTTAGTGTCTCACTCAGCTGGTCTCCCTATAACATCCTCTTTTATCCGATTGCCAAAAAACCATGACATTTTATTGTCTGCACCACATCTGTGTTCAATTTAGCAGGACTAAAGTACAAGTGCGGGTCAGGCAAGTGGGATAAAGTTCTTATCGTTGTTGTTGTGCATACATGCAATTGTACATGGTCATAGGCTACTACTCATTTTCAGTTTGTTCAGATATTTACTCGCTACATGAAGAGTTAATTTCAAATCGATTTGATTACAATTTCAATTTATTTTTCCATTCAAAACATACTAACACTTACATACAAACAATACATTAGAAGGACCCCTTAGAAAGTAAAGCATATTTAGCGTGAAATATGAATAAAATAGTTTATATTCTATAAAAATTTGTCATGACACAGAGAAATCTGTCTATAAAGACCACACAATAGACATAAAAACAACAGTCCTGATATGAGCAGCCTCTAGGTTTCATCTAAACGTGCCTTCATTACATGTTTCAATGGCAATTCTGTTCAAGGTGAACAAAAGTGGGCTTTATAGACAGGTGGTCTTTCTATACTGTTGAAAGGGGGTTTCACTAGAATATAAAACCGACTTGAAAGCAACAGAAAAACTGTTTAAAGCCCTTTTGCACTAGTTTGGCCCGGGGGATTAGACATCCCTGCAAGGTCACTGACAGGTGGTTATCTCATCAAATCAGCTCCAATTAACATAAGAAGGGGACCATGGGGACCAATGGTCACCGATTAGGTATTGTTTGCTATATAGAGGGCGCAAGTAGCTATCAGTAGTGCAGTGGGGCTTTAAAGCCATCCTCCTTTCTCACCTTTGAGTTCTTCATCTTCTCCTCCTCCTCGTCTTCCTCTAGGGACAACCTCTTCTCCTGAATCTCCTTCTCCTCCTCGATCTTGGCCTCGATCTCCAGCTGCCTGAACTCCAGATCCTCAAACTTCTTCCTCTCGGAGTCGAGCTGGATGGAGTCCCTCCGGGCCAGGGACAGGAGCTCCTCTTGTTCCTCCCGCGGCGAAGTCTCGATCTTCTGCTTGAACTCAAAGTGCTGCCTCTCCAGGCTCTGGAGACGTCGACGTGCTTCTTCGACGCGCAGACGCTCCTAGGGAATCAAGGAAATGGACGATGTTAATGTTGAGTTCGAGAGGTTGAAAATGTTGATTTAAGTACCTAGCCAGGCAACCTGAGCATGCTACAGGGATGACACCCAGGTTTTTTAAATATTTTTAAATTTTTTAATTTGTTATTGTTTATCATTGTATTTTGTTTGTTATAGCGCTCAGAGACTTCAGTGGTAAGCGCTTTATACATATAAGCACCGTTTTTATTGTTATTATTTTATTTATTTCCCTCCTAAAGGGCTTTGAAGGAGGGAACAGATTCCAGCCCCTGGTCAAATTAGGCTTGGGTCAGCAGCAAAAATTATCTTTCTAAAAGAGATTTTGCTCTGGATTGCTTTGGATGGTTCCACCAGGGCCCTGTTTCACAAAACTTGTTATCACTAAGTTACAATAACTGTTATAAGCTATTGAAATCATTTTGATTTGGCATTTGATTGGCCGAGAGCAAATTTGTCATAAAATTCATTATTTATTATTGATAACCAAGTTTGTTTAGAATCCATTGAAAATGTGTCGAAAATTGAAATAAATAAAAATATAAAGACAAAAGGCAAAAATGGTACGCTATACTAGCTGATCACCTTTAGACATGGGGGGGGGGGGCTTGGCTATAATGTGAGAGTTTGGTTTGATATCATGCAAATCATAATCCGTCTCTCTCTCTGAGCGATTCGGAGAGAGTGATTACAAACACCAAACTCCTTTGAAGTAAAGCCATCAGTAGTGTATACCGACTCTAAACTTAATTAGAGGGGATTCCCTGCTGTGTCGATGGATGGTATGAGAAGGTCACAATGTTTTGCACCTGATTAAAAAATACACCGTAAAAACCATACATATCAAAACATGCTCCTTCCCATACACTTCTTCAGATACATATACATACAGGCAGATGGATAATCAAGCTTTATGAAAGAATTAAGGTTTAATTTGAACATTAAAACCATTAAAATATGATTTTTGTATTGAAGTAGCAATTACTTCATGATTTCTAAGGGAAAAAAAATAGTACGAGAGCCAAGAAAAATGCTTGTGCTTGATAAGACAAAGTATTGTTAAGAATATCAGTCAAAGTTATAAAGAACAGGAGATAGTATTAAGCTTGTAAACTCACTAAAAATTATTTATAACAAATCTTAAATTATATTGATATAAATTGCAATTGTTAAACAAGCAGAACAGGGTAGAAACGATATACACCAGCATAATTATGTAGAGACTGCTCTTTTACTATATATCTATTTGATGACATAAAAAGGGAAATCTTCCAATTTCTTTTACAGCAAATGGTGAAGATCAATAATATACCAGTAGTATTCTGATTTAAAAAAATAGGCAAGTTGTGTCAACAAGATTAAATGTAATTCAGTTTATTAGCTGTCATGGTCAGTATTCTTAATCAATTATTCAATCGATCATAAACATGATTTCTACTTAATCAAATAATCTGCTCATTTCGTTTCAATGGATCAAAAACAGCCAATTTAAGGCCGTCGAAGGACATAGACTGGCGACATGAGCGCTTTCCCACATCACACTTGTGTTACACAAACTCACGAGGTTTGTGAAGACATTGCTTCCCTCCAAAGAAAAATGGATTTCAAAAGCTCTAAAATAGCCCCATGAAGCAACAACACATTCCTTACAAGCACATGACTAACACGAGCATCACAATGTTTACAGATGTTGGTTACCTCTTAAGACAAAGATTTTGACGACTCTAAAACAGAATCAACCAACTATCCATGTCCATTACGAAAGCATGGTGATTATACAAGCATCTAGATGGAACACGAGGGGTATATCATGAATAATCCTAAAAGCAGTCCTGTTTTTCCAAAAGAGATGGCAAAAGCAAAAGCATCCAGTCGGCACACAAGAGCCTATAATTCAAACTATCCCCCTTCTGGTAAAATCTTGGCGATAGCATAGGATCTAGTCCAGTCAGGAGAATGTATTTTATAATCCAAGTATATCTTGTAAGTAGACAGTTCAAACACAAGCATCTGGTTGACACACAAGTTTATATATCAAATCCAAACTATATTCCTTTTTCTCTTGTACGTGAGGATGAACATAAGCAATAAGTCGACGCAAAGAAAAGGGTACAATCCTGGCTATTCTTTTTCTTTGTCAGAACATGGAAGTAACATGATCATCGGATACACCTAGGGAAAGGGACGGTTCAGATCCTGAATACCACTTTCTTGATTCCTCTTAAGAAGATAATCAACAAGTTAACATTGCAGGGGAGGTTATAATCCTGAATATATTTATTCCTCTTGAGAGTACGACGTTTCAAAACAAGCACCTGGTCAACATCAGAGTGGTTCTTTTAATCTGAAAAATATCCCTGGGAAGAGCTTCACGAAAACACTTGCATCTGTTCGACACGGGATGTTATAATCCTTCACATCTCCAAGCCTTGTGAGAGTACGAGATTAACACGATCATGGAGTTGGCACGAGGGAGGCTGTACCATGAATAATTGTGGTGTGGGCTCCTCGTGGCTAACTTTAGCTGTAGATAACGAGACAGCACATCCTAGGGGGTGTGCGCTGGTTATACAAGGAACTGCTCATCGCTGAGGCTAACTTTAGTCGGAGATAACTAGACAGTGTCCTTCTGCAGCAAAAGGTGGTTAGTCACTTCTCTAGGAGCTCAAGAATTAGAATGACTGCCAGAATACTCAACCGCAGAAAAAATCCTAACCTTAACAATGACCAACAGGCCTAACCCTAACCCTATCTCTGACCATGGGGCCTAACCTGGACCCTATTACCTTAACCATAATACTAACCCTAATAATAATGATAACCCTGACAATAACTCAATTCTAACCTTAACCCCAACACATTATCCCAATGCAAGGTAGGGCATTCTACAGTTAGGGACCAATGTTGGAGGAAAAGCCCCCCCCCCC
>BEXV01001122.1:106488-118849 GCA_003118195.1 Hemicentrotus pulcherrimus | reverse complement strand
GGGGGGGGGGGGGGTGACCCCGGGCATTTTTTAATCTAACATTGACTCTGGTTTAAATAAAAGTTGCGTAACACGTCTTTTTCAAGCTAGTTTGATGAATTGACAATGCTAACAGTGAACACGTATATGTTTCTGAGTCAAACAGGGATTACTAACATGTCTAATATGTCATTAAAAAAATGACCATTCACTATCTGTTCTTTAAAAAAATTATCTGTCAGTTGACCCTCACACAAGCAGAATTATAGACAGAGAGAGAGAGAGAGGGAGTGAGAGAGAGAGGGAGTGAGAGACAGAGAGAGGGAGTGAGAGACAGAGACAGAGAGAGGGAGTGAGAGACAGAGACAGAGAGAGGGAGGGGGGGGGTATCATACTGTAGAAAAGAAATGGATGTACAAATCTATTACTCTCAAATGCGATGCATGGTACTTCAATACTAATTCCAAGAAATGAAACAAGACCTATCGTTGAATTCAAATTTACGAAACTAAAATACAATTCCCCTATTAAAAGTCAACACAAACACCATCGTCTTCCGAAACATGACCATGACTAGACCTGTAGATCTGATCTCAAACACGATGAGGCATTCTAACATTGCTCGCTAGGTGCACAGGAAAATCCAATTAACACATTATAAGACATGCCACTACATGTACATGTATTACCTTTCTTACTACTTTTAGAATCATAGTGTATAAATGTTCACACTTTGTATTTCAGTAATTTAATGTATTCTAGGCCAAATTGACCCGTTTGTATAATGGTTGCTATGTTTGATGCACTAATTAACCAGAAACTTTCATTGCAAGGCTTTCGCTAACAATCTAAAATATTGATAATACATAGAAAATTGTGCCAATGCTACATTCTAATTCCAAATCAACAATTCCCTCCAAATTAATTTATTTCTATCCTTTACTGCGATCATATGATATCAATAACGTAAACTGTAACTTCTACCCTTATGATTAACATTAATTATTACTGTTGCTATACTTGAATATTTGTTGAAATAACTATTGTAGGAATTCAATATGGTAGATACTTTGAACTTTTCCTGACCTGACTGTCCACTACTTTTAATTATCTTGATCTGGTACAGGATGATATCTGTAAACTTATGCTAATCCTATTCATAAATCTATGAGATACAAATCAAAGACAATTAAACAAACAGGTGCTCATTAAATTAAATTTTTGGCAACATTCTGCCTCTTAAAGTGTAATTAATCTCCTTTTCTGGAATTAGAATTTATCAATGCACTTCTATGAAAAACACAGAATGCTGTGTGTACAATCGCATTATTTTCCAGGAGTCCTACATATGATGAATTTAATCCACAAGTTAATTCCTGCATTAATCCACACATTAATCCAAGAGAGGAGTATAATCCTAGGATTAATCAAAAGCTCATTCATGTTGAGCTCATGATAAAACAGGTGGCAGACAATTCTCAGAAGTTGTCTGTCAAGAACCAAAAGGGCCTTAACACATTATATACCTTGCCATAGTGTGTACTACTGCCCTTTTGGCTCTCAGCTGTTAATATCATCCATTCAACGCCAAAAAGGCATTAATTCCGTCTTAACGTCAAGTATACAAGATTAATTAATTAATATTTTTTGATACAGATTGGTTTTTTTAACTTCCTTAAAGCCTCTTTAGTATTCTCTTCTGTTTTGTGATCACACGCTCATACAATGTATATTTGCCTTTGCACACTTCTTTGCCATGTATAATTCGGCTCTGACATGATATATGTAATTGTTCAACCAATGAAAAAAGAATTTCTGTTGTACGACAGCTGAGTCAATAAATCAAATCAATGCCAGAAGGATGTTATTGCTATTACAGCTAACAGGTGAATTCCCTCTTATGCATCCAAACAGATTCAGTTGGTCTTTATCAAAGAAGTGAAATAAAGTGTTCTGTCAATATGTCCTCGAGCTTGTTAGTGTATAGTTATCAAATAATTGAATCATATATCTTATTAATACTATAACTTCAAAATATCAAATACACTGTAGCTTTATTATCCAATAATCCAAATTAGGAATTTTTGAAGAATATCAATTGATCAAATAAACCAAAAAGCTTTAATTAGAACAAGCAAGACTATGGAGGATGCACAGGTCTTTGTCATAGGCCGAATAGTGTTGGAAATGGAGGTGCAACGTGCATGTACTGTATACAAGAATGTACATACTCATATTATATGAAAGGAATTAAAGTTTAGATTATTCTGGGATGAACAGCCATTTAAAGGTATAATATTGAACAGAAATAAAGAATAAATAAGAAGATACAGAATCCATGCATGCCCTTTGAATGATATCAACGCAATAGTTCTGATATTCTTAATATCCCTATAACTTGATCAAAACAAACCAAGCAATTGTCAAAATCCATCTTCCAATATTACAAACCCTTAAGTATCACAAAAGCTGACTTTGTGCTTACCGAATGTTTGACAGAATCCATAGAATTAGTCCAAAACCCCATCGTAAGACACAATCTCATTGCCAAAACCTGTCGGAGAAAGGACGATTTTCGGTGGGGGAACCGAGTTTCACCTATGCGGCGAGCGCGGAGGGTGAAGTTACAGAGAGGAGGATATACTCATTTAGAAAAAGGGCAGGCTTGAATTTCTATCTTTGAATTGGATTCAATCAATTAGTCATGGGAGATTTTCGCAAGGAGACAACTGCAGAGGGGAGATTAAAGTATTCTCAGCCGAAACATGAACAGGAGCTAGCAATAGACTCTTCCAAGGAGTTTTAAAGAGGGAGTCTGATTTTGGAGCATGTCTTTATGCCAGTTTGCTTTCTGATTTTATTTGTTTGTATCGTAGCATGATATTTTTTCCTCTACATTTTGTGCATTTATTCAGTTGATGACAACTGCTCACTTTTGTTGATGCCAGCTTTTTTGTCATTTTACTTTTATAAACAAAAGGATTTTCTTTCAAGATTCATGTAAGAATACTGGTCAGCAATTATCTTAACTACAAATAGAGGTATAGTTGTCTGGTGGATATGTTGTCGGACTGTGGATCACTGAAGTTTGCAGTGAGTCCCGCCTAGCACTAATATCCTTTGGCAAGACATTAATCTACATTTGCCGCTCTCCACACAGGTGTTAAATGGGTATCGGTATGAAGGAATTCTTTGAATGCTGTGAGCATCAAAATTGGCTGCATAGCAGAGGCGGGTAACATTGGAGCGCCTTGTGCACCTCGCATGGAGGATATGTGTGCTATAAAAATATCCAGTATAATTATTATCACATGTGAATTTTTCTAGTAAAAAGCATATCATCTCTCCAGAGCTAGAAGGGCATTAATTCTGTGTTAAAGCATAATTAAGAGGTGATCCCTTTATGGCTCCAAACAGACAATATTAATCGAAGAACCACGTTATCTTTCTTGTCTATCTTTCAATTTTGTTTTATAACTTAAAGTAAACTCAAAATAACTTGCAATCAGGAATAGCCCAGCATCAGATAGATACTGACATTATTTCAACTGAAATAAACCTTCAGATCCTTCCTTCAGATCCAATCACAGGAGAGAATGTAAAATATTGCACTTTATCTGCGATTTTCTCTTTAAAGATACCCTATCATGCCACCGTATGGAGGAGTGAAGTGATAAACTTCTGTTGCTAACTTCAACAGCTACTCTGAGCTTTATATCATTCCAGCTAACAAAAACTGTCTATTAGTAAATGGAAATGCCTATCTGCAGATATGCTAGAAATGGATCGGAAAGTATTCAATTAATTGAAATCCGGGCGGGGGGGAAAGTCTGTAACAAAATATGGAAGTCACGATGGGTGAAGTTATCAGACACTTGCGGGGGTGCTAGACGACGGGTTGCTGGGTGTTTATAATCGCTCAGATTTAGGCACAGCCATTCTCGCTACCAGATAGGAATGTGTTTTATAGATGTGTTGAATTTTTCAAACAACAGATGGTTAATCCTCTTCATTTCCTTCATTTTGTTTTGTGTGCTTCAAGTGAAGCACTGTTCAGATATGCAAATGAAAATCTTTATATTTATGTATCTTTAATATACCCAGATACAATGAAGGTATCAAAGAGGAAGTCCACCCTTATATTAAGCAGAAAAATGAGAGAAACGGATCTGTAAAATTTTGAGCTAAATCTGATTAGAAATAAGAAAGTTATCACTTTTTGATGTTGCGATCAATCAAACGCAAATTGGCAACTCTGTGACGTATCTTGCGAGCTCCTCTCTCATTTGCTCTGAAATTGGTTACCCACATTAAACACCTGAAAGAAGGGCAGAGTGACCTACTTCACGAAAAGGACGTAAGGAAGGACTAATGACCTTCTTCCTCTAACTTGGAAGACCCCAGGCCATTTTGTTTATACAAGCTACCGTCAACAAATACTTAAAACCGGGAAATGATGGAAGGCGCTTCTCCATAAGCCTCGAGAGACAAGGATGAGCTTGAGATACAGGTACAGGAATTAAACCTTTGGGTCTTCTTGTGAAAAGAGTCCAAATTCCCTGTCTCCATGAGCCAGAGGTGGTCCCTACAGTTATTTGCTCGATCAGTTGTGATCAGGCAAATGCCCCCAGAACAGAATTAAGCTAGAATTTAAAGTTAGAAATGCAGGCTAATGAGAACTGGCCTAATGTTACAAAACTAAGTTTCCTGTCCCCATGAGCCCGAGTTGGTCATTACAGTTAATAGCTTGATCAGTTGTGATCAGGCAAATACCCCCTGAACAGAATTAAGCTGCCTCTTTAAAGTTAGAAATGCAGGCTAATGAGAACAGGCCTCATGTTATGACACTATCCCTTCACCAGCTTCCGAGGAGCATGTTAACAACAGCCTCTAAGGTCACTCTGCAAAAACAAAACAAACGTCTCTGTTCCACCAAACGGTAGCTCATCAACAACCCCTCCTTACCCTTCCTTCCAGGCCCTCTCCGGAGGGCACAAAACAGAGTGCCTTCTTCGGTCAACTCCGACCGCCTAACAAGCCGTAACGGGCTCTTTCCTGGGCGTGCGACAGGAAGAGCTTGGGCAAGGTTATCCAGTTAAGAGGGGCTTGATGATAAGCTCTTGGCCCAGATTTGGAGTAGAGAAAATGTGGAGTCCAAGATGCTATCCATTTCAAATTGTTATCCCCTTGACTTCTGAATTCTCTCACTCCCATAGGCTTAATACGTGTCCCATCCGTTACAGTACACAATGGGTTGACATTGAATACTGTACCCTATTATCTACAGTAGGCCAGTCAGAATTCGTTATTTTGCTGGTCAGCATGAATTTTTTTAACCCTAAGTTCCTTTAAGTTCCTGTTTATGTTTTGTGATATTGCTTGATTTGGGCTTTCTGAAAGATGAAAGACTAAAACTTAAAAATTAACCATCTAAAATATTCTATTTCACCTTTATACTGGTCAGTTCATAAGGACTGCTAATTCTAGTAATGCTATTTACTATGTATCTTTTTATTTAATAGATTTAATCCTCTTAATACTTCATCATGAAAAACATCATGGAAAATCATCTGGGCAATCTTTTAACTTTTAAACCCACATTTTCCAAAGGTGAAATAAAAGCTTATTGTTATAATGATCATTTTCTGATTTTAAAGATGCTTTCAAACACAATTGCAAGCACACATTTCCTGACCAAATTGCCTATCTCCAATTCAACATTTTCCTGTGTATTTTGAATAATTTCAATTCTGCAATGCTCCCTCAAAAGTGAGGTTACTGTTAAATCTTATTTTTATGACTCTATAAAACCCCCAGTTTCAGCTTATCTTTAAGAAGTATCTGCTTCATAAAACATCACAAATTGCTCCTACTAGCTCAGCTTTTTTCTGAGTTGACTGCTGTACTTTATTTTCACTTCAAAATGCACCATAATTTAATAGTATTGTTAACTTTTAATGGCCGTTTCTTTAACTTTTACGACTCGGGTGACAGAAGAAGAAGTGAGATTCCATCTTTGCTATACTGGCATGATCAAATATTTTTTTTTTGTAGTTTCGTAGACGTACTATCAGACCTTCACTGAAAACCGTTGTGAAACATGAATCGCACAAATAGACCAGTTTACAAAATCTATATTCAAATCCATAAACATGTTTTTTCTGTTTACAGAATCTATGGAATTGAACTACTTTAATAACCAATTGTCGGCTCAGACACAGATGAATGTGAAACTTGTATCACTTAACACAAAATGTTGAAAAATGATTTCACGTTCTTCTGTCATCTGCTCTCAAAAGACGAGATGTATACAATGGTGTATACTTAAGCTGTTGCTATATCAGGGAAGCCCATTCCATGTATGAATATAGTTCAGCAAACTGATGTATAACAACTAGAATGGAAATACAATAAGGTTAGGGATAAAAAAAAAAAAAAGTAAAATGATGAAGCAAAAATGAAAAGATAAGCACCTCTTGCAGTGTCTCAGTTTCCTGAATCTCTAACTCTTCGACGTCGATCTCGAGCTGTTCTATTTTCTTGATGGTCATCACCCTCGCCTCCTCCAGCTTTTGCATGGCCACCGATATCTCTTCCGTGCTCAGCTGAACATTCCCAGAGGGGGTGGGTACAGTCATTCACACAGCCAGCATCACAAGGGAGATAGGGCAGGACGAGCATCGGAGGGGGTGTGGAGAGATTAGAGGAATGGCGGTTGCAATGTCATCAGCATTGGCAGGGAGGGGGGAAGCAAATTGTAAGAGCATTTGAGTAGGAAAGGGGGATAAGAAGGAAACGCAAATCAAAATAAAGAGAATCAAAACAAAATTAGGCGAAAAGGGTAAAATCATAAAACAACTGTAAAAGAACTTTAACGTGAAGAGGTAATAAAGTAAAATCAACTCAAAACATTAACATAGATTTAGTTTAGATAAAGAAAACTGCACAAATAGATAAAACATAACTGAGAAAACAATTACTATAATACCAAATAATAGCCATCAATAAAAAGATAGTCTCCAAATATTTTTCTTGTATAATCTTTAGATCATATTTCTGTTTTTAAGTTTTCTTGAAAGTATAACAATGAAGAAGTAAGAGAACAATAATCGCTGTGATGGTAAAAGCAGAACATGGTTAAAACAGAATTCAGAAACAAAAATCAAAACAGAAATCATATGACAATTACGAAAAAGACAAAGTATAAGGTTCACAAGTAGTAAGTATTAAAAGGTAAAGATATAAGTCAAATAATAGGGAAGTTTTAATTCCAATAATTTCCAATCACAATTTTGACATGAATAACTGAGGGGGAAAAATCTACAAAACCAAGGTAACCCTTTCTCCCATACCTTTTTTTTCTGATGATAAAAGGTTACGTTTGTCAGAAAAATGAAACAAAAAAAAGTTCTCTGGTATCAAATTAAAGAACAGAAGGAAGCCTCATGCATCCACTTACAGCTCATGCTCTAATAAATTAGAATGTGCAAATTATTTCCAAGGACCACTGACAATTTGTAATTATATCATAAGAAGTACCAATGCAATCAGTCACCTACCAATGGAGCAATCAGGTGACAAGTCATATGACATGTCACCTGATGTGTCACCTGACCATGCAAGGCTAGGATGCAGTTGCATTGTACTCACCATCTCATCCCCAGCTTTCATATCCTCGATGCCATCCAGACTGGACCGGCTTCGGGGTGGCTTAGGCGGTGGTGACCCTTCATCCCCACTCCTGGTTTCTTCTCCTGCTGCTTTAACCGCTGAGGAAACTTCTGCTTTGGCTTCCTCTGCTTTGGCTTCCTCTGCTTTGGCTTCTACAGCTCTGGCTTCTTCAACCTTGACAGCTCCTGCGACCACGTCTGCTGGAGCATTGCTGTCGGGATCCTTCAGCTTCTCAAACCAGACCCTTGGAGGCTCGTTCTCCGTCGCAGACAACGTAGAGGAAGCTGACACCGTGGATGACTCGGACACTACCTGGGCAGGGATTGCATCACGTGCTGCATCAACCTCGTCCATGTTTGTTTCAAGTACTGATACATTAGTCGGGAATGCTGGAACTGCTTCTAGCGGGAAAGTGGGAGTGTGGACATCCCTTGGCGTCGACGAGCCACTCTCGATTGTGCTTTCGCTGAATTCACTCTCGCTGGGTTTTCCGCTTGTCTTTTCGTGTTTGATCTGTTCCTCGTACTCGGCGCAGATGTTGAGGATCTCCTCCATGCGAAGCCGCTCCAAGGTGGCCATCTTCTGCTCCTGTTTGCGATCCTCGACGGCCATCTTGTGCTGCATGCAAAGCTCCTTCTGCTCGGGATCCTCAAACTCATCAGGGTCCAGGATCAGCGTATGCCGCGGCTCTTCTTCATTCACAAGCCGACTTAGCTCCGGTGGTAACACGCCTGATTTTATCTCTGGAGGTGTATCCGCTTTAAACCTGAGGATTGCATCACCGTTCACTTTAGAGTTGGGCACAGATGTACCTACTTGAGTTATAGGAGTATGCAGTTGACTTTGTGAAGTCAACATGACGTTTTGTCCAATGATTTCAGAACTTGATGAGGATGCGAGGCTAATTCCTGACTGTTCTGACCCAGATGATCCTCGTTCTGTTGCATTACTTGTGACTGTGGTCAGTGATGTTGAGCTAAGACTGGATCCGCTTGAGGACCGATCCATCTGATCTGACTTCTTGGGAGGGGTTTTGTTTGAATACAGGCTGCTTTGTCCAAGTTTGACCCGTCTTGGTGAATGAGGTCCTCTCTTGTGTTCGAGGGTCCCATGGGGACTCGTTGTAACACCCACGTGAAGCTTCTTTGAAGATCCCCCTTCACTGTATCTCACAGAGTCCTCAAACTTTGACCTGATAGCACTGACAGGGGGTTGGTAATCATTTGTGGCATTTGTTCCATCACTTTCCTCAAAGTCATCATCGCATATTGCTGTCTCACGCATCTCCATGGAAGTCCCAAATGGAAACATCGTAGTACCACTACTATTCTTTCCTGTTTCAGCCCACACATCCGGGTTAGCTGACAAGCCAGAGATTGGAGAAAAGACTGCATCATTCTCGTCTTGCTTCTCAGGCGATTCAGACAGAGCGTACTTATTGCAGTATGTCTCCGATAACAGATCCTCATCGCTAGAAACCTGCCGCATGATCTCTCTCAGCTCTGCTTCAATGCTCTCCTCCAGAGGGCTTTTCACAATCGCATTGTGATTACTGTTTGTATTGTTCAACCTGAGATGCACTGGACGACCTGAGGGCCTCATCGCTTCCGTGAAACCAACTCTGTTGTGCGTCTCCCCATTTTCCTGATGATTTCCATTCTGTGCGTCTGAGCCGTACGTTGTTCCGACACCATTGTCGATGCCATTCCTTCCCATGAGGTCTTGCTTGAGTTGTTTGGCCTCGGAAGGGTTGTTGAAGCGAAAGAAGCAGGATTTTCCAAAGCACAACATGGCTCCTGAAGAAGAACAGAATCAAGATAAAGCATTATTTCATGAGCATCAATATGAAATTTTCTTCCATCATCACGGACCTTGGGCAATTTGACCATGAACAGGCTCCCAGTATGAGCCAATGGGAAGAAAGAATCTCTTTGTCTATTCCAGCTTTACGGAACGATACTCGCAGAGAATTGTTCTATTTTTGAACAGAGAAAATTATTGACATTTCAATAAAAACCTACAAATTAATGACATGATATATCAACTAATAGAAGTTACTTAAAAAAACATTTGAGTTTCCTATCAACCATTCATGAAGTTTATGAAAAATTCATATTACATAGGTTCATTACAGAATGACACGGAAGTTCATATTTTGGTCATNGCCATTCGTGCCACTAGTTCCTCTAACCATTCCTGGCATTGGTTTCTCAAGGATCGTACAAATGGTGGTCACAAATCTACAGAAGTTACATTTTTTGATCGTTTATTATTGGAGGAAAACATATTTTATCTACAGATCATATTTGAGAGACCAATGGTGAGAGCAACCAGTGGCATGAATGGCATGCCATAGTTCAAGTCCAATTTAGGTCGATCTAAGTCTTTATAAAACACCCCCAAGGCCCACAGGAAGGGCGATATTAATACTGATATAGCTACCCTTGGAGAAAAATATCCAATCCAGTAGGACATCTTTGCCTGCGATGACAACTTTAGGAGTAGTAGTAGTGGTGGTTATTTTTTTTACCTAACTGCTAAGAAAGCACAAATGCTTGTCAGTTAAAGCAACCAGATGACCGACAGCTTTAGGTTCTCTCTGAGGGACCTGGTATCGGGATTAATGCCTTACCAAAGGGCACTAGCGCAACAACTTTGTTTCAAACTGCTCCACCAACCAAGCTATTGCGCCTCCTTTAGATTAATGTCTTGCCCAAGAAATGGCATAACCGTGACAGGGATTCAAACCATGTGATCTCAGCTAGACAACAACACCCCAAATATGTAACCTATCCCAACTCTGTGACGTAACTAACCCTTTGCTTACGGGAACCTGGAGGTCCCTGTGTTAAGCCTATGGGACCTATACAAATTTAGTAGTCAAAAGGTTAACAGCGATGTTTACCTTGAGTTAGTTTGGTCGGACTTGTGATCCTATCCCCATCCACACTGCAGGCACCTATGGGATAGAGCACCACGGTGTCGTTCAGGTTCTCTACGCAGCAGTGCTGTGGCAGTACATCTCTGCCTGTGATGAGGACGTCCTGCCTCACGCTGGCTTCGGTGGTTCCAATGTTTGTTTTGCCTGAGGTGAAGAAGAAAAAAAAAACACAGAAAAGGAATTTGTCAGTAGAAGGAGAGACTACAATCAATGGAAAAGTTGAAAAAAGGTCTTTTAAATGATGGGGCTGATAGTTGATAGAAATGTTACTAGATATGGAGCATGATGGATGACGATGGTGGTGGTGGTTGTCATGGTGACGATGATGCTGCTGGTGGTGGTGATGGTTCGTAAAAATGAAGCTGATCGATTGCTTTAAGAATGTAATAGTTCTCAAATTTATAAAATCCATATAAAAACAATGTCAAGGAACTTTTTGTCAAGGTACTGAGCAGAATCAATACAAGAAATCCTAAGACAACCCAAAGGGAAAACCTGATATCTCATGGCAGCCAACAAAAAATAAGACAAAGTTTGGAAATATCACAGAAAATGATGTTGAAGAAAAGTTTCAACATATTAATCAATATCCAGTACAAAACTGCTCACAGTTATTAACTTGAGTAAACTTCAACTTCCAAAAATATGACTGCATTCTCACAGTTCTCAACTAAAAGATAATCTAAAATTTAAAAAACACAAGCTAAAATGAAGTCTACAGAATGTTGTGCTGTTGTGAGAACTTAGCTAGAGCTCTTATTCCATCCTTGACTCTGTCTGACTCATTGTCCAATCAAAGATCGATTAAGGATCTTGCTTCGACGAATATCTTCTTCATGGGAACATGAGGAGAGACGAGAAAGGAAGATTTGAGGGACTTCCGGTCATCCTAGGAGCAAGGAGGATTCAGAAATGTGCGAAGATCGATCAAAGATGTTGCTCCAAAGAACAACGACTTCATGAGAACATGAGGAGAGATAAACTGATGAGGGAGGAAGATTTGAGGCCTTCTGTTCATCCTAGCAGCTTGAAGGATCAAGGAACTAATTACAAGATAAAGGACTTGTCACAAAGAGACTGCTTTTCCTCCCAGGTTAATGTTACAGGACATGGATTACTAGACTTTCTCACTTACGGAGAAAGTCAGAAACATGAGGACTATTGCTGCACCTTTCAATAGCTAGGATTGCAATCAAAGAATGGCCATTTATTCCATTGCGTATGAATTGTGATGAATCTAGCGATTTCGAGCTTTCCAGAAAATCTTTCAATTAGAGAAAGATATACTTACTTTGGTAATTATTAAACTTATGATATCATATCATAACAAACTCTTGGACCCATCAGGCATGAATACAAGAATATTTGAAAATCAACTCAAGGGTAATATCGATACTTTAATGTCCCGTTTGTTTAAATCATTTTCTGGTTATGGAATTGTAATGACCACACATGTCAAAGTTCTAGGCCCTTTGCTTGATTTCTTGAAGTTCTTTGCGATCAGTCATCCTCTACTGATTCAGATTCCAATGACCTGAAAATGATTCAAAATATGCGATGGTATCTGATATTAAAGAAGAGTGGGAGAAACGTGTTCCTCTTTACAGTTTCAAACAACTCCTACTTGCCAACTCACTACAGCCCCTGGTCTCTAGACAACTGCACAGTCTCTGGACATCAACCTGCTTTAACGGATTAATCTACTAATCTCTTTATTAAGTTACTCCTCACTGTAGGGGTACAGACTACAGGGGGTGGAGGGGGGGGGGG
>BEXV01001122.1:89773-105371 GCA_003118195.1 Hemicentrotus pulcherrimus | reverse complement strand
AGAGAGAGAGAGAGAGGGAGAGAGGGGTAAGGGGGGGGGGGAGAGAATAGAAACTCCGACAGAAATGCTTTGTCACAATTCATTATTCCATAAGGGAATCCTGAAATCTGAAGATATTAAGATCACGAAGAAGAACAGTCACGCTTACATGACAAATCAAACGTACACGTAGAAACTAATTGACAGAGAGAACAAGAAAACGGCTTAGTAATGTGTGTAGTACTAGACTTTCAATCACAGGTGAAAGGGAAAGATTTTCAAGATCTTTACAACATTTTTAATTTGGTTTCACTATTGAAATATGCAATATCATTGAGCCCATTTGGTGATCAGGGAATATTTGTTTCGTGTCAATTCAAATGGAGCAATCAGATTTGTCCTACTATTTTGTGTCGATTTCCAGTTCGTTGTTACATTACCAAATACAAATGTCAACTTCAGTTCATTGAAGGGAACTTCATAGGGGTTAAGTGATGTCATACTCCCGTATATACTTCTTAAAAGCCCCCATCAGGAATTTGCAAGCCCTCAAAAACTTATCTCAAATTTATCTGTAGTGCTAGCAAGATGACTTTATGATAGTGTGCACAATATTTCAGATCAAAAGGCTCTGTGGGTTTTTCTCTATAAATGAGAAAAGGTGACTGCAATTTTGCTAATTTTTTCTTTTGCCACCATACGTTTGGGACATTTTTCTATTATAATTTTTACCACATTTTTGGCCCCTTTTCACTGTGCAAATCCCTGCAATACCCTTTAATATGGAATACTTCTTACTAATTGGTTTAGAATACTACATTACAGAATAATATGTGGTCTTTTTAATAAGTTCATATAGAGGAAGAAAAGGCACTTTTTTTTACAGCAGTTCATGCCCTCCTGATGATGCTATTCAAATCAATAATTTTGAACAGGATTTTATGAATTGTAATAAGTTGAATCTCTGTTTCTCTTCTCATACCTCTAACCCATTCTTATAATGTACTATCTGTAAAGCACTTACAGACAATTATTAAGTGCTATATACATCCAGATTTATATTATTATTAGGACTGTCTGAAGAAAAAATATAATAAATACTACATCAAATTCCAGTAAGTAACATAATAACTAAACAAATATGCTCTATGACCAATACCAAGCTACAAATTACTATTAGATTAGATAGATACACATGTTGAAGTACACAGCAGAACGTTCAATATATTGTGGTAGTATTAGGCCTATAAATACAGCAGATTGGTGTCACGATCATGCACAGATAGCCTCTCTTATCAATGGGAAAAAATTGAATACATACCAGAGATAACGTGCATGATAAGGAACAAGCAAATGCTTTACAAACACTGTTAGAACCAGAGAGCGCATTGAACAGCATAACAAAACAAATGAAACTTACTGTATGAAACAAAAGCACAGATTATCTCCAAAATAAATCTTCCCAAATCTTCCCAAGACACCATGCACTCCAAGCCACTCTCAATCAATGAATGGTTTCCTCCTAACACTGTAGTCCCAACAATGCAGTCAACTCGGGGACAATACACGCTGGACTCATTAAAAGCGGCGTTTAGCGCACAATGTGTCATCTCCCTCTCTGCAGTCTGTAAACAAAAACAGCTAACGATGGAGTCAGTCACACGCCTCCCCGCTTTCCTTCGCCAGTCAGCGTTGGCACTTGTTGTCTAAGTAAACTACCAGGATGGTTTGCGCCGGTGTGGTTGAACGCACAAGTAAGTGCTAGACATCATGATTCAAATGCTATTACTCACCCATGCTTTTTCTTATTGTTGTTAAATGTTGTGTGAAAAATTGGTTAAGATAACACAGGTACCACAAACCAAACTCTGCGATGAGTCATTCTATGAAGAAAAAAAAGAGAATGCTACAAAAACCTCTTTTTTTTGCTATAATATTTAATATACATTAACTGTACAAACCTCTACTTATCCGTTTACCTTTCATTATTTCGGAAGGTGAGGCTTCACTGAAACTGAGCTGATATTGAACTTTAAGTAAAGAACCTTTACTGTCAACTGTTGATTAATTCAAATGCAAGATTGTAAAATTGCTTCAAAAAAGATCATCTGTTTACTTTTCATTATTTCGGAAGGTGAGGCTTCACTGAAACTGAGCTGATATTGATCTTAAAGTAAAGAACCGTTACTGTCAACTGTTGATTAATTCAAATGCTAGAATCATAAAATTCTTCATTTATTCCATAAAAATAACCCCTTCTTGGCAGATACTTGAAATTGTAAATTGTAATTAAAAAAAAAAAACAGCCATCAATCAGCAAAACATGATTGCAAATATATCAAGAAAGCAACCCAATGCAATAAGATGAGCAGATCTATCAGAAATATTGAATATTTTCCCTTCAAAGAATGGACTTAAAGAGAAGGTTGAGTTCTGTGAAGATTATTGATGATTCGAGAACCTTGCAGTTCACACCATTACTTGATCAAACTTTTATGATCGATTCCACAGCGTTTCTTTCACAATGCAATCCCATGACCAGAACTCAACTTTATCTTTAAGTATTGAATTATTAAATCTTTTACTTAATTTGTTGAATTTCTGGTCTCCAAATTCACAAAGCCAAGAGCATCCAGAGACATCCTTTGTCCTTCATAGATGGTTGCATTATATGAAGTGTTGCATATCCAAAGACATAGAACCATAATTAAACAAACCTCAAGAGTATCAATCGAAGCACATCATTCGATGTTGATCTATGCCTGCGTTATACTGAAAATCCTAGTCAATTTCTTGTATGCACCTCATCATATTTGAAAAAAATAGATCACTTAATCCTTGATTGCTTTGTCTCCCAAATCACAAAGTCACCATACAAATCCAAGACTGTAAACCAAAGCATATCCTTTGCTAATGATCTACACCAAAGCTAGTATACAGACACATACTTCCAGAAACACTAAGCACCTTGTTTTTGTGCGTCTCTCACCTGATCAAGCAGAGACAATGATAATGCTTCAAATCACATAGCAGATGGCAACGCACTGCTGGAAAGCAAGGGAACTCTACAATGTGACTTCTTGGTCTCCTAATTGTTCAGGATGATCGCCTAGTCACGCCTAGCGCTTTATCCTACCATAATTGGCACGAGCTCACTCTGCAGTCCATAGCGCCCTAATCCCCATTCAGGGTTCATTAGTATTTTGGTATAACGAGGAGACAAGAGCACTCGTGAAGGAGCCCCTCCGGTCTTGAGAATACTTAATCTTGCTCCAAGGTATGACTTAATGTCTCGCAAGAGGAAGATTAATTGTCTGGACTTTGAGTCGTGCCTACTTAGCCTCACTTAAAGCAGGGTTCAACACTTTAACAGAGATCTGGTACCCATGAGGCTCTTTCAACTAATAAACTCCAGACCCCCCCCAAAAAAAAAAAAAAACATTTTTGTTCAAATTCAAAAAAGGCCCATGCACACAGACTCAAGAAATTTCAATCTGAATCCCTTGTGAAAGAGGTTATGTCAGGAATACAATATAGAATCCATTGATTGTATTTTTACTGAGTAGAAAATTCATTTTGCCTTTCAACAAGGCTAAGGCTTGGCTTTATATACTGAATAATTAAGTTGTAAACAAAATAAATCTACACTGTAACATTGATATCAATATTTACGCTGCAATAAATGCAGAACAGTTAAGACTTCTGTTTTGCACCGAAAAGCTGCCCTTCTTCAAAGATGATTACATAATGAGCTCTGAATTGACATTTGCATAAGAGTGTGCCTGTCCTTATCAGGACAATATGCGAGTATCAGAAGGAAAAAACAACAAATTAACATTCCCAAAAGATAACAAATCTTTAACAAAGCCTGTTAAATTATTCAAAAACTTGTTCTTTTTCATTTATACTCAAGAACAGTCTTCTTTTTGTTAATGACGAGACTGCAGTATCTTTCGTACTAAGCACTGAGTAAAGTTTGAAACATTGTTGTTTATCTCCATCAGACGTATAAAAACTGGAAGAAAAAAAAAAACTACGGAATATCAAAAAATTGATATATCCACCTAAAGGAGTTACCAATATTTTTGGCAGATAGATTCAGGAGAAATCCAGGAAAAATTTGTCTCTCGTTAAACATGAATGAATAGAAGACAAAATAGATCCAGGGAAAGGAGTGAATAGTCTCATTACTAGACTCAATATACATGTAACACATCTTCACTGGGAACCAGTTCAGATCGAAGACAGGGTACGACTACGACGCTAAATGTGAACAAGGCCAGAGTAATTTAGACAATCAAGAGGCTTGGCCCCAGTAAATAGAAAAGTCAACACTAATTATCACTGCTCAAACACATCTTTATAGACTCTGTGACGAGCCCACTTGTAGGATGCTGTCTGCCGAGAGCCAGAAGGGTGCTAACTCGTATCAATTAACACCAGGGGGGTGTTTCACCAAGCCCCTTTTCAATGAAAAATGACTAAAATCAGTGACAAATCTGCTGATAACCAATCAGAAGCAAGGATTTCAGTAGCTTATATAACAAAGACTGTCATTTGTCACTGACGACAAGTTTTGTGAAACCGGTCCCAGGTTGAAGCCTGTCTGGAATTCAATCGTGTGCTTGCATGGAGCTATAAGGGCATTATTTTGACAGGGAGTTGATGCCTTTTGGCTCCAAACGGATAATATCAATACCGGTATGAAAAATGTGTTGTTTTTTTTTGCCATTTTTGGATGGACTTTGTGGCATGAAATATGACACACTTGACTCTGCCACCGAAACCATTATGGTTCATTGATGATTATCCCATTTCACAACTTTTACAGTTTCCTGAGTCTTTTTTTTTCTGGAACAAAATGTTTGCGAAGATTGCACGATTTTACAATAATGTCAATGCAGTCTCAAGCAAAACAAATCAATTATCTAGGAGGGTGCACATATTGACCCCAATAAAATGGCAAAAGGGAAAATGAAAGGGAGAAAAAGAGAGGGAAGGGGTGAGAAAGAGAGAGAAGGGGGAGAGAAGGGGAGAAGGGGAGAGGGAGAGAGAGAGAGAGAGAGAGAAAAAAAGAAAGACAGAGAGAGGGGAGAGAGAGATGAAGAGGGGGAGAGAGAGATGAAGATGGGGAGAGAGCATGGAGAGAGAGAGAGAGAGGGGGACATACAGAGGGGTAAGGGGGGGGGGACATAGAAAGAGAACATAAATCCCCCCAACCCCCGGTAGTGCCAGTGCCCCCCCCCCCAAAAAAAAAGAATGACTTCACCTAACTACAACACCAAATATCATACAGTGTTACAATGTTTACTTTTCAGTATTCAAACCTGAACAAAATTACCGGTATCCGTTTCATTTTGCAGAATAGATTTTAAAACTAAACCTATTCTGCCCAATATTTCTAAAATATCAACTTTCACATGATTATACCAACAAATTTATTTAACTATATAAACAACCACGCAATGTATACGCATTTGTGGTCAAATTCAGGAACTGGCAATTTTTAGAGAGAAACAGGATCGGGCAAGGAGAGAATTAATAATTTCCTGAAGTCAAAACTTTATTTGACCAAATAAATACAGTTACTTGGACAGCAGGGCATTTTAGGCAAGGTCTGTGCCAATTGTGGTTTATCATTTTTTTTTGGCACCTGCTCAGTTTCCTAGTAAATGATAGATATTTATCGTCCATCGTCAAACAGATTGTCACTTATCAATCATCATTCTGTTTACATTTCAATTCTTAATACAAACTGAGTGTACATACTAGCACAGTCGAGTTTTATTCAGTGTTTGCCATGTTGACTTAATTATCAAGTAATAGCCAAATTTGTTTCTTTCATGACTGATTAGATTAGTTAATAGAATAAATAATTTGAAATCTGAATGTTAGTTTACTTCTGTTATTGCTAACATTCCTTTCATCAAATTACTACAACAATCATCAAATTACCACAACATAAAAAACTATAAAAAATACATTTATTACGTTATTAAAATGCCCCGTTTCTGACAACTTATGAGAGTATTAAATGACTGTCAAATTACATTTATTGTGCCCTTAGCATGTCGTCCACATACTCATAAGTATTCAAAGGATCATGAATCATATCACCCATTTTTGTCATCTTACAGAATACACTAAAATAGGCTTTAGCGAGTAGAGAAGATAATCTGTCTTTTTTTTCAAGATCTGCATCGGCTCCAAATAGGGAAACAACAGGGGGGCATCTTCCAATTTTAAACCCTTCTTTTGGCAAGAAAAAAAAACTTCTCTCCATCATGTCAATAAGGCAAAATCACCTTGAGAATACACACTTTCAAATTACCGGTATCTACTTACAGCAAGAAAGGCATACAAATCATATGCTTTATTACTGATCAAAGACCTTTTGGCTTTCAGCGAGTGAAAAATAATCTCCTATCTCGACTGCTTTCACACGATTCCGTCAGCCTTCAAAGAACCTGATATTTCATCTAAACAACATTTTTGCTGGCACAAATGAATCGCGCATGCTGGGAGCAATATCCCCTCCCAACGGGGGTACACATGTATGTGCGTCTGCGCAAACAAGGAGTTTTTATTTCCTTCGTTGAGAGCCAGAAGGCTGTTAACTCTATGTAAAATGACATGCTAATGCCCTTGTGCCTCTTAGCTGACGGTTCCTGTGGATAGACAAGGAGACATCTTCATCTCCAAGCTCCCCCGGTGCAAAACTTGTCAACACACTATAACTGCATAACCAGAAATGTTTGCAGGATGAAACTAATGTGAAGTACAGATACAGCTTTTTTCCAAAACAAAAAACTTAAAGGTAATACAAAGTTTTGGTATGGGGCCATGAATTTGGTTCAAATGAACATATTGGAAGCATTACGATCTTACAATATTCAATGCTCATTGTCGCGTTTGAAATCGAGTCTAAGGTTATGAAATTAAAAACAATAAACTCTCTATGTTGTATAGCTCCCTCTCAAGGTCAAAATATCAATTAAGCCATAAAACATTGTTTTTTTTTTTTTACTAAAACCAACCGATTGGCGATTTCCATTTGGAAAGTATATTTCACAACTACATATTCTGAGTTTTTAATGGTCGCAGCTACCATATTACGGCCATAAGCGCTATTTGAAATTTATCAAAATTTATCGGGAGCACCGATAAATTTTAATATTAAATTTTTCTCGAAAGCAGAAGTGTTTTAGGAGCTGAAACTGATAGTGCTTATAAAACATCCACATGGGCATCCACATGGGCATCCACATGGGCATCCACATGGGCATGCAAATATCCAAATATATCAAAATTGTGAAGAATCGCTATCTAACCAATTTTCAAGATTTCCCTAAACTTTGTATTACCTTTAAGTGAGCTTCAAACATTGAAGTGTGTGTGGAGTGTGATGTGATTATGGTTGTGGCATGGAACTGTGCGAATATGAAACAATCAAGACATTTTTGATAGTACCAAACAAACACCAAACTGTCAGTGACTTTGCAGGGAGGTCGAATTCCCCCTGGCCAAACTAGTGCATTTAGTGCTTTAACTTACCTTCTGGTAGAGGCAGTAGGGTCACCGCAGTACTGATACGGCTTCCACCCAGACTGACCAGATGAGGGCGCTCTGACTGGACCTTGAGAGCCCGCCCCGTCTCCGACAGCTCAAGAGACCCATCCTACAAGAAACAAAAGGAGAAAGAAAAAAAAAAGGAATTTGTTTTGTTTACCTTGTTCAAAAAGATGGAAAAAACAGTACACCTGAATCTATTCATGTAATTCAGATAACAATCTTCATGATCAGTAGATGATTTCAAGTTTTTTCCCTTCTTCTTATGGAACAATGAGAATCACAACACAATTTGCCAAGATGGTTATCAGTTTGTAACGTCATGTCCTCACAACTTATCAATTGCTTCATATAGTTTAATCCCATTAATTTCCCTTTTTATACCCCAAAACTTGATTTCCCCATGCCTTTGCCCAGGTTATATGATTTGTATCATATTGCATGCATGACATTTCCCAATTTGTTTAAATGAATTTTGAAGAATTGATACTATTTTCTGAATATTGTATTTCATAATTATTGAATTTTATATAAATTGAATTTTATATAAATAGTTTATCAAAATTCATTTTTCATGATTTAACTGGACAAAAATTACTCTTTATTTGTGCATCCACACAAAAAACATATTAGTAACAATTAAACTTGGATGCTGGTGTGAAGAAATTATATTTTTACGGTGAAAATAGGAAATTTCTATTATCAATGTAAAGAAAATAATTAGGGGATAGTGAGGACCATACGTCACAGATTCATGAGTGAGTTGCCAATTTGAGTGGTGATTTTAAAAGTTTTTCATGTCATTAAAAATTCATAACTTTCTAATTAGTTATCTGATTTTGCTCAAACTTTTTTTTATTGGTTTGTCTGATTTTTCTGGTTCTATTGAAAGTAAGTTATGTTTGGAGTGGACTTGGGCTTTAAATAAGAGGATAAGTAATTAATTAATGCCTTTGAGACTCCAAGAAATGAAACGTTCTATTAAATGGCAATTCCACATTTTCTCATGATGTAAGAAAAAATATAGAATTATGAGCAACAGTAAATGAAGCATGGTTGAAAATTGTGAAAACAAGTAATTACAGAAAAATTCAGCTTTGTAATCTGTTGTCAAAAAGCAGAAATAGAAATAACGGAGGAACATTCGACTACATAAAATGATGATAATTTTAACTTGAGACAACTTTCAAATAAATGCTTTTTCATACAGTCTATAATGAGTAATCCATGTATCTCACTGAAAAAGTATTGAATAGTACTTTTAAAGAGGGGTACATAATAATCTGAGAAGAGAGAGGAGGGAGTGAAGTAGAGAGAGAGAGAGAGAGAGAGAGAGAGGGAGAGAGCAGGAAAAGAAACAGGTAGTTGCGGTCACAGCAACAAACCAAACACTTAACATAATTACTAATCATAACATAATGAATTCTTATTTCCTCATTTCAAAAACTGACCACTGAGATATTTGCTACAAACAGAATACCCAACCCTACACAATGACATCTATATCAGGAAATTGAGAATGAGTGCACTAAAACTGGATGCAATCGTTTGGCATGGACTACATTACACAACTATGGTTTCAAGTTGACCACGCTCCAAGTTGTTTAATATCTTAATTAAAAATATGGAATGGCATAATGTTCAGAGTAATTAGGAGATATAATTAGAGGAAGGATATATGCCAAGCCTTTGATGTAAAATATAAGCTATACCTTAACTGAGATCTTAATGAGAATATAATTCAAGGACTATAAACAAATGAACATAAATCTGCATTAAAGCTAGAACCTCTTTTCCATTATAAATTGTATTTTTCTATAAGAATTAACCTGTACTACTCAATCTTGATAAAAATCTTTTAAGCACACGCTGTCCATTAAAATAAAATATCTTTGAATCATACATCATTGAAAGAAACATGCCATTTATATACATGGTTTGTTATTAAAGATCATTATATGTAAATTCATAAACGTTGGCAAATTATAAACAAAATCAATTTTAAGGCAAAAATTCTGTGTAGTGTAAGTTGTGGTTGGATCATTTCATGCATCAACATTTTAGGGAAATTCAATCACTTGTTAAATTTGTGAATATTTCATGCGCCTGAAAGCCTCTGGTTTTCTATGAACCAAGGGTTCTGTGGTTTTATACAAAGGACCACAATTGGTAGGTGTGAGGTTCAAGACTCAACTGGGTAACTCTTCTTCAACTTGTAGTATGATATCATAGCTCATTCTTATCTCCATGAACCAGATGTTCAGTGGTTTTAGCAAAAGGATCACATCTGGTAGGTCTGAGGTTCAATTCTCACTTTGATAATATCCTTCAACTTCAATTGCATGTTGTCATAGCTCATTCTAAATTATCTGAACTGAAGGTTCAGTGGTTTTTAAGTAATGGACCCACATTGGAAGGTTTAGGGTTCTAGACTCACCTGGATAATCTTCTGGGTCCTTTTGAGACTGTCCTCCCAGTTATTGCTCATCCTGAGTTCATTGAGTTCCTCGCTCGTCAAAACATGATCCGTCACGATCAGTTCAGTTGTTTGCATATTCTGGATGAAAAAATGAAAATGAGATAAACATCAGGTTATAGTTAGAAAACTTGAGCTTTGTTAAATGGGTTACAAGTTATATGAACCCTCAACTTGCTTTGATTGAAAAATGGAACAAACAGTGCATTGCCACAATCAATTTTTTTCACACAGTGCACATGTTATGTATAATACACCCTAAACAATGCAGCAGTGAAAGCCTTTATCCATGATGAAGAAAGAATCAATATAGATAGATTCCAAAGGACCATGTAAAAGCACCCTGTCAGTGTCAGGCCATCAAGAAGTCTTGTCTTTATCGACTTCGGACTGATTCAGAGTCATGACTTTCAGATCATGAAGTTGCAGATCGGTAGCAAATATATTTATTTATTTACATATTCATTTTAGCAGGGTCACCTTTTCAGTTATTACAAGCTGTTATCTCAGTGCTCGCACAATAAAAACAATGTATATTAAATATTCAAAGACTTTTTTTATTAAAGACAAATTAGACACATATATATTTTTTTTTTAATCTGATAGATACATGTACACAACTACAAAAGCCAAAGTAAACACAAAGATCTAAATGGCAACTAAAATTTTTCACAGAATTAATATTTTAATAGAATCTCACTTCTGCACAATCCACTAAAAATGACCATCAAAGGTTAAATTTGGCAACCCTAAGGAACCGTTTTCAATGCCTGGCTGGCAAAGTAAACAACATGATAAGCAGGAGGCTTACCATAATTATAAATACATCTCTTGATGCGTATTAGTATCATAATCGTTTTAGGAGCCCTATATAGAATGACCTTGAACATACAGAAGTATCGATACCTTTCACAAAACAAACAAACAATTACACAACAACGACAACAGGAAGTAGTAATTTGATTTACTTCAGGTTACAAATCTCATTATTCCCAGCATTAATCTTACAAAAGTATGATGAACACATGAACAGTGATGACAATGTAATATTTCATGAATATTACTACATGTACATACATGTAGCTACTTTCATAATCATCCTACAAAATATTGGTAATTTTCTCAGATATTGAATAATCAGCCATAAAGAACCTCCAAAGTTCTATGAAGTTGGCAATACATCCCAAGACTGCTATGTAAGATCATTAAAATTCTTCTACGTATTTTGGCAAAAGCATAATTTGGCATATTTTCTGTTTACACTATCTGATTAATTATTATTCAGCATATTTTGCCCACCTGAAAGATTCAAACACTTTCCTTCCTAACTTTTGAATTTAAACAAACTTCTTGTCTCAGGTGTTGAATAGATAACGCAGGTAGGAGCCAAAAGAAACACTTTGTTTTCATCACATTTCATGATGTAGCTCAAGTGATTCCTAAAGAAAACAACACTCTTTAAAGGGGGCACGTTCCCATCAGTGTAGTTATCGCAACATGCCATCTGCGTAAGAGCCGTATTCTGTTGGTGTCAATAGGCAGCTATAGCACTGTCCGCCAGCCGTACGTATTTTGAGCGCCCTCTGGCATACAGGGAACATGCCCCTTTAATATGTAGGAAGTAATAAAGAAAACCAGAATATAAAGCTTTATCAATATTGTTTTGACAATTAAGAGGCATACAAGGACTGATTGATATCGATCGATACCAAATTGCAATCAATCACCACTGTTTGTATAAGACAGGGCCTTGTACATGCGTATGTATTGCATAATCTAACAGTCACATGACCCAAATCACACTGTCACCTGACCCTAATCACACTGTCACCTGACCCTAATCTTTGCTACCAGACCAAAACATTTCCTGGCCAATGCACCTCAATCTAACGGACCGTGTCTTCAAGCACTCGTCAGGAAACGGCTGCACTTCAAACTGTCCCTTCACCTGTTGCCACAACGACACAGGTTGCTAGGCAACATCATGTAAACGCGTTCGCATCACGATCGTTGGCTCTGAATCGTTTTTGGGGTCGGGGACGGAAGGAAGCGGTGGGCTTAAGATTTTAATGAGCCTAATTACGGTTGACTTAGATTCGAGCCTGCAGGTGAACCGTTATGGGAGCATAGTTTCCTTTGTTCATTAAACTCCTTCAATTTCATTAGCAAAACTCAAGAACATTACGCCGCTATCTTACATTGCAGATCATGATTTTTTCCAAGAATTGTTTATGTTTTTAATTCAAGGACATTTTGCCCCAATCTCAATCATTGCAGATATCGTGCTCCGTCTATAGTTGCTGAAATTATTTCACAACTTTTACCAAAATATCAATAATACATTGCAGATTTGTGAACTGGCCATAGTCTCTGAAACTTATTCACAACTTTTTCAAACCTTTTTGAAGGAATTGTTTATGTTTCGACCTGAAGAATGTAATGCCCTAGGAGTCTTATATTGCATATTCCGTGAAATTTTAGCATTTTTTTCTTCTTCAACTTCTTAAAATCAAACCTTAAAATGTTACTTATGTGTACAGTAGTTGGTTGCCACAAACAGTTTTCAATTAACAGTATGTAATTGGAAAACTGTCTCCTTCGTGTATACATATTGGCCTGTGCGTCCATTAAAAAAATATAGCCTTGCCCATCACCTTTAGAATGTGTGATCTCTTCAGTGATGTATTACATAATCCAAATATGAGTTATAAGGGACTTACAACAGGGTATCAACATTGTCCTTGATTTGATATTCTAAATGAAGAAATACACCCCAAAAAAGAACAGATTTATCAAGAAATACAAGTTACATCAACAGCATGGCAAGTAAATCATAGTTGAACAGGGATATTTTCCATTTACTCATAACGGGTGTGCTAAATTTACATTAACTTCAAGAAAACCTAGATGATTGAAATCTGTCTGAACCATGATGAGAAATTGATATTTTATCATGGAATATTCCAAATTAATCACTAATCTGTTTTTCAAAATGTTAAAAATAAATGATCTATCTACTCTAATGGCTCCTGATGTTTCATGAGGATCATGATGATTACTGAACGTTTGAACTTGACCTATATTTCACTGCCACTGTTCCATGACTAAACGTTGGTTGTACATCGCATGTTTAGCATTAATCACAACAATAATCAAGATGGTAAATGATGAATATACAATAAAAACAAAGTGGGTTCAAGGACTGACCCTTGAGGGATACCATGTTATCCTTCTCCTACATGTACTTGATATGACTGAACTGTTGAACTTGAACTATACTTCACTGCCGCTGTTGAATGACTCAAAGGTGTAGCATTAATCACAACATTTTAGAAACCATCAAACACATGACACCACAAGGAGGGAAACGATCTAAATCCCTGTAAAAACGTCGAAACAGAAGCAGACCAGTTCACACCAGTAGACATTTGTAAAAACTTGTATAAAGAGACATGGTATGAAGTCGAGGTAAAGCAAAAGAGGTGTTCACACTGGATAATAATATTGCATAAAGAAACGTCGTTTGCAGAATCATTGCATGTAGCAGAAGGGGTGTTCACATGAAAAGAAGTATCACATGAATAACATACTGTTAACAAACCAGTTTGGAAGATGCTATTCGACATGCGTTTATTGTCAGTTTAGAGGATAACTGGCCAATCACCAGCGCCCGCTCACAATTAACCCCCACCATCGTACACAAATTTTGTATGATGCAACGTTCACACACAAAAGTGGACCCATATTCTTTATCCACTCTCCATGTGAAATGATAGACCATCCTCCCCTCCGTCCTGCATACAATGTTTTGTTTATATATGTTTGTTACACTTTTTTTGTTACATAGGACGTGTTATCTGAATTATATTTTGTCATACAACCATACTTATACAATGTTTCGTTATACCATGTTTCATTACACAATGTTTTATCATACCACATTCAGATTAGATCAAATATTACTCATCATAATCATACAGCTAGTGAGTCTTCCTATAGATATACGATAAACTCTCCAGGTCTGAAAGGGGAGGGTTTATCTCCACAAACCTTCAAACAGAAGCAAGTCAAAGCAAAGTCACATTTTTACTAATTCTAGCTGCTTAGTCACAGGTTAATCATATGCTAAATTGGGATTGGAGATTTCATCTACGTCAAAAGGCAGAGGTGTTTGTGAGATGAAGTCGAGATGAGTAGTTTTGAGGTTATGAAGTTTGGTGACTGTTTTTGTTATTTCTGATGATAATAAAAACAGATGAGGAAACAACTGCTCAAACTTTTTTTGGCATTCTTTTGTTTTTTAGAGACAAAATTGGCAGTTCGTACATTAGAAACAAAATTGACATTATTTTTGTTATGTTGTTAAAATTGGATTGGGACAACTTTGCTTTGTACATGTAGACTGTATCTCAAATGTTATCGATAACCTCGTGACTATTTTTCGAGGTTCTAGCATTTTTGGGGACTGTTCTGCTATCCCCGATATAGGTGCGGAACAGCTGCCCCCAAACTCTTTGCTGGCTTTCTTGTAGCTTTGTACAAATAGAATGGGTAAGCATGAATGCAGAATGAACTCTAAAATGATGGCAGAAACTTTGAAAGTAGTGAAAACAGTAAACAAATGAGGATAGCAGATACATCTGCAAAGCTACATGGAGAATTTGGCATGAAAATCTCAAAACAAAAGCTGAAAAACCCAATAAAAACCTAAGATCTTTTGCAAACAAACAACAGAAGATAGAAATGATATCCTGAAGAAGAAAAAAAAGAGAGACATTATCATCTGCTGAGAGTTTGTTGGCCTTTTGCCTACTGGAACAAGTTCCCTGTTTCATCAAACTTGTTATCAACAACAAATGCTATATTTCTATGACAAATTTGCTCTCAACCAATCAAATGGCACGATTTCAGTAGCTTGTAACAGTTATTGTAATTTTTTTATTGATAACATGTTTGATGAAACAGGGCCCAGGTGACTCCTGTATCAATGCATGCCTATGAGAAAGAGAGAATTCTGAGGTCATGGAGTTGACACCCTTTTGGATGGCGGCAGAAGATATTTAACACTTTCGCGACAATCTGTTCGCATTTCATGGTTTCGATCACGGAATAACCATTGATTCAGAGTCTTAAAAAGTATACTAGATGAATTAATAGAAAGGGCAAACTTTCCTGCACACCTTGCATCCAATTTTGTTTTATGGTATGATATTGCGTTTGATGCCAAGGAGTATTAAAAGGAGAATAAGCTTTAGATTCCTAAATTGGCAACACACTGAGAGATTCAAAATCATTGAAAATCAGTCAATATTGGTCATTTTGTTTTACTTTTCGACAACATTCTCTTTAATAATGTATATTGGTTTCAGAGACATTATATTCTATGGTAACAATGTGGCAATAACAGACAAATATTGCTGCCAATTTGAAGACGATATATGATCGATGCAAACTCAACAAAAATCCTGTTCTGAAAGGGTTAACTGGGGGAGTTGCATACAAATGAGCCATGAGAACATCACCTTCACAAGCACCTTGCCATCTGACACCTTTACAACACCACTTTGACAAAGT
>BEXV01001122.1:64159-75671 GCA_003118195.1 Hemicentrotus pulcherrimus | reverse complement strand
GAGGTCGCTTGAGCAGAAATTAACAGAAAATCATGGAAACAAGTTCTGAACCGCTTTGACAAACAGGCATCCCTGATTCCCTGTCCTGTAAGAGAACTCAATCATTGAAAATCACAACACAATTAAATCTAAATGTTAAAAAGGTGTTGAATTGTGCATGAATCCTTAATCTTCAAAAATCACATTTTGTTATTTACAGGTTCAAACAAATGTAGCCTTATGAACTTTTCTAAATTTCCTAACAAAAAGGGGAGTACCGGTAGAACCTTTAAATTCCACCTCAAAAACACAGTGGACTTTGACAGTAACATGAATTGAACAAATGTTTCCTTCCACTGGACAACCCAAGCTGGATATCATCTCAAAGACATGGCCTGTTTTAAACTGCATGTATTTATATGTAGTTGATGATGAATGGCATGGTTTATGTCACGGCCACATAGTACGTACATGCTGAAGACATTATTAACCAGCTATGTTATCAAACTCACAGATGACATTCAATAATGATTACCAGAAAGCTCCAGCAACAAAAATATCTATTCCATCTGTGGCCAAGTTCATACGGCAGTCCTTTAACTTAAAGTTTAGCACAAGGTTTTGAACGCTGAACGGAAGTTATCTTGTTCTTAACGACTGGTGTACAGATGCACTACAGCTGTAATGGTTTTGAAACTATTATCTTACTTGAAGTTTTCAGCCACAAGCTAACACTTTGAATTTACCTCATAAATTTAAACTTAAGATTATCTCATAGTTAGGGACTGATGCGCAGACATTCATGATTTTCAAACTGTAAGTTTTCTCAAGTTTTAAACCATGAGTAATCGAATGGTTCATACCTCACATAATGGGTAGGCCTCACATAAAGTTATGCACCATGTGAAAATTGACCTCAAAGTTTCGACAACTTGCAGACAGAACGACTGCTTGCCCAACTTGCAATTCTTACATAACTTCATGTTTTGGTATTGTGTGAAAGTGCATCATTGTTTCAAACTTTGAACTAAACGTTAAAAAGTATGACCATCCCGTGTGAACTTCTCTTCCGCCATCTGTGACAGTTGTTATGACCCTTCTCTGCAAACCGTGTGTACAAGTTGATGAATTGTTGCCGAGTCACATCTGCATGTGAAAGCTATGTCTAGTGAACTTTGGACATATTACAAATATAACAAGCAGTTTTAAGCAAACAGCTAGAAAATGAAGAAACAGAGAGAGAGAGAGAGAGAGAGCAAGAGCGAGAGAGATAATGAGATAGAGAGAGAGAGATAGATAAAGAGAGATAGATAGAGAGAGAGAGAGAGAGAGAGAGAAAGAGAGACACACCTAAAATGAAGGTCCATTTAAATAAATTTTGTGTTTACACGAGTCCTTTCAAAAGAAGAAAGTGTGATTTCCATGATATAAGCATCTCTTAATTCTTCAAACAATTGTATTTCTAGATATTAAAATATTGTTTCAAAACCATTACTGTTTAATCGACATTACTCTTATGTTATGTATACATGTATCAGTATTATTTTTTGTGCATTGTATGATTGTTCACATGTACATGTACTGTAATTATTGTGATGTGTGGTTGTTAATAAATTCAAATTCAAATTCAAATTCAAATCTCTTTGCTATTCACTGTAATACAAACATACAGGGAAATGGAGTATTGAAAGCTCAAAGATATCCTTTAGATGCAGTATTAATCCATGAAATATCTGTGATTAGATGTACAATCTGTTATGGCTTTGACATTGGGTTACTTGGTCAAACATGTTTACATAGTCAATAGCAACAAGTGTTCATCTATAAATGGCAGTCTAATAACAAGAACATGGATTGCAAATTTGTTATATCCATATTTGAAATAATCTTACAGCATCAGTTAAATCCTATTACCCTTTGGATTCTATATATTTTGAAACTAAATGGAATGAATTGTGTGTTCTAAGACTGAAATATACATATAAGTTTCGTTAACAAATCTGTGCAAAATAGGTATCTTCTCAAAAACATCCTCAATCAAACACAAAGGTCTGAAGGAGGAGACTAGAGATGTACAAATGGGGCAACACCAAATGCAACTATTGACTTGCCAATGAGTGGGAATAGGAAGACAAATATTGCAAAGAGAAGATTACAGACCGAATGAAGGATAGAAATCAAAGGCTTAGCCAATAACAAGATTATTAAACAACCTAAATTTCTCAAACGGCACATTTCGACATCGTATTGTAATGAAGAAGAAGGAATGGTCAGATGACAAGGAAAATGGAAGCTATTTATTAATTTTTCCCCCAGAACGTCAAGCAAGATTGGAAGTGTCTCTAGTTTTTCAATGATTGGGAATGACTTACTTTTTTATTACCGGTAGTCTTAATACCTGAATGAAAATTATGAACTCTAAATACTACTCCTATCATCATACAGTGACTTCATAATTAGAAAGGAAGAAAGAGAGCTAGAGAGAGAGAGAGAGAGAGCGCGAGAGAGAGCGAGAAAAGGGGGGGGGGTGGAAGGATGGAGTATGGGAGGAAGAAAGAGAGACACACACAGATAGAGAGGAAAAAGATTCTTGCTGTCACCAGCTAATTACACTGGCATATTGGTTGTCAGGATGAGAAATTGGACAAAGGTGATAAGAAGCACACTCTATCATTTTTAACTAAACAGACAAATTAATCATATATACGGTACAAAGAAAGTGAAACCTTCATAAATAACTGACAATAGTCAATTACCAAACTTCATAACAGTATATGCGAGCATGTAATGCCTGCTTTTGCAAATTAGTTCAATTATTTGGGGTAAACATCCTCAGATCTACAATATTCTGCTGCAGCTGCAATCAAATGACCTTTGAACTTTGACATTAAAATGATTGATTATACAACTTTATCTCAGGAAGAGAAATACAAGTTCATGAGGGTCAGAAAAGTGTTCTATCAAAATTCACATGTATGATATTCTGGACCTATAGGCAGTCAATATATAGAACCAATTATAATTCTATTGGAGTCAACATTGAAAATAACCATTGGTTACAGACAAATCAGACAATTTCACATGTCTAGGGATAGAAGGGCATTTTAAATTCGCTGTTGCGCCACACATCATAACACCATTCCTGCTCTCGCCAAAAGATATCGACATTTGGAAAAGCTCCTCGTCCAGTCTCGCAATATCAGTTATCTCCAGTGATCCATTGTTACAAGATAACATCTATTGTCAAAGAGAAACCAATCTATCTTTAGTGAATGACATATCTAGAGCGACATTAGTTTAGACTGTCCAGTTCCTGTTGGTAGCATGTGAGCCTGTGAGGTCAATCGGTTAAGCTTGAATATAGCATTGGTACGAATGTGGAGTTCGGACTTTTAAAACAGCAAACTTTCACAGGTATACAACTTTTGCAAGTTATCCAAATGGTCCAGAGATTTTTACTAAGAAAGGACGTAGGAAAATGACTGAATCATACCAACGATTTTGTTTGTGTTGTAACTTTTTTCTAAAACGTTGTATTCATTATGCAGAAAAAAATGCTTGGAAGATCTTTTCAACATTTCAACTTGTAGCATTTCTTTCAACCCTCTTGTTACACCCAATATAGGGTATAACTTGCTCAATCTCTGGACTGAGACAGCTAGCATATAGGATTCACAGTCTGTAAATTCTAGTTCAGCCGTCGAACATCCTGAACAACCTATCTCTTTCAAGGTCCATCGTTTCGCATTGTATGAGACACAACAAGATGTCAGCTGACAGCCTCTGTCCAATCAGGATGAAGGGGACATTGTGATCCATTTCAGAGGTCTGTTATTTTAGGAATCCATCTCTCTTCTTTGTCATTTCCATCATTTCCATTCATAAAAACAAGCTTGGAAAAACAGTCTAGACACGGCTCCCAAAATAGATAGAATTACAGTGATATGGACAATTGCTGTTTTGAGTATCACGAAAAAATAACTATGGTTATTTGCAATGGGAAGCACCAACAAAAAAGACTCATGGTTATTTACCATTAAAACTGAAATGGGATTACCGAAGTAGTTTCACTATACTTGTATTGTGTAAATATTGCATGAAACTTAAAGTGTTGTTAATCTAATCAAATATATATTTAGGGACATGAACATGTATTTATGATGATGATGATCACTTTTATTACTATACAATTATGACTACTACTAATTCTGCTGCTGCTACTAATACTACTACTAGTACTTCTTCTACTTCTACTACTAGTACTATTATTATTATTATGATCATCATCATCATTATCACTGTAATCTACATTATTATTCTATCAACTTTTTTTAGGTTTCTCAGATCATGTTTTGCTCTTAACAACACTCTATACTGTATAGCAAATGCTTTCTTTTGATGGCAGGCTAATGAAATTCATATTAGCCACTGTTGACATCTGAATACTCATGTTCCCAAGGTTTTAATAAAGTCACCACCCAGGTCTTGTAGAGAATGGGCTAAATATAGTTGGGTAAACTATTAATTTGTCAAAATTCTGCTGAATCCCTTAATAACTAAATATTCAAAATTTGAAAAAGAATAAACAGTACATCTCAACACTGCATAATAACACCATAAAATTCTTTCCCTATTTCACAAAAATGCCCAAAAGATTTGTTTAACCAAGGGAACACGAGCAACAATATATTGGTGTCAAATCCGACCCAAAATATGACAAACTAAATTGCAAACCTGTCAAAAATAGTTATCATAATCAAACACAGAAATGAGGACTATTTAGACGAATATGACCCTTGAGGTGGAGGTCCATACAGAAAGTTTATGAACTTTAGATAGTCCAAGGGCTCTACTGCATCATAACAATAATAATGTCTCTTGAGAGCAAGAACGGCCTTAACTCTGTGTTAGGGTATATGAGTTAACACCCTTCTGGCTCCAGAGAGAGAGAGAGGATAAATACTGGAACCCGGATAAATATCTCCTTATTTACCTGACCTAAATCTTTTGTCAAGCCAAGGATTTATACGGTTTGGCCCAACTGCTGTTTGTGATCTATCACTCCAGAAACTCCGGCAGGACTCGCTCATCAAAAAACCTCAAATTTATTCCATGTTGTGAAGTACGCCGAAGTATTAGAAAAGCCCTTCTGCCACTTAAGTGCTCAACCCTTTAAATGCCACAAGGCAGCTAAATAATCCATAGCAAGAAAGCTCTATAGAACTGTAAGACAGATCATAAAGAGCTTGGAATAGGACTCAATTAACTTTAATTTCTTAAATGTTGTGCAACAAACTCCTTCTGGTTATTGACCCCTATCAATGGCAAAAGGCCGCTGGAAAATCCTATTAAAGTCAGAGAACACTAAAGAGCCTTCATACTTTAGATGGACCACCCTCTCACATTGTGCAAAACACCATGAAAACAAAGTCCTTCTGCTTCTGAAACCTATATACATGTATGAATGTCACAAGGTTACTAAACAATCCTTCGACAAAGAGAGCTACACAAAGACATGCCACAAACAACTTGGAAATATTAAACGTACACCAATCTCTCACATGTTGTGCAAAACACCCAACAACGACAAAGTCCTTCTGGTTGTTGACTCCTAACAATGGCAAAAGGCTGCTGAAAAATCCAAAGTCAGAGACCACTACAGGGCCTTCACTCCTAAGAGAGACCACAAGGTTTTTGAGAAATTGGACTATAGCAATTTACCTCAGTCTCTTGCATGTTCTGCAAGAGACCACCATTAGAAAGCCCCTTCTGCTGCTAACTCCACTTTTAAATGGCTGTAAGTATCTTCAATTGTATAAATATATATACATGTATGTGGAATACTGCCAAGCTTTAAAGCATACAAAGTACAATAAGAACAGTTGACTACAAAGATGTTATATAAAGCCTTTGATTAAAGGAAGCCTGGATTATAATTCATAATCCAAGATCTCTATAACAAGTTTGATGATCGTTAATGAAATGATGTCTTTAAAACATGTATCAATATATTATGCACCCAACTCCCACAAGAGTCAACTTTCAATTTAACTATCAGTAACACTAGTATAGGGTGTAAGAAGTATACGTTGATTGGGAAGACACACTTTAAGCAGGGACATGAAAACAGTCGACTACAGATCTTATATAAATCCATTACAATGAAAGCTGGGATTATAATCCAAGATCTTGAACATTTCCCTGAACTGAAAGAGAGCACGATTTTCTACAACAAAAATCATCCAAGATCATTAAAAAAGTTTGATGATCACCATAGCAGTGGAGACATACATTTAGTAATGTACACCCAACTTCCACTATGGTGAACTTTACATAACTCCAGGTAACACTATAGGTTGTAGCTTTCAATGAATAGTATTTAGAAATTTACACGTAGACATTGAATGTGTAGATGTTGAATCTGAAGACACAGAATGTAATGCATACTGTGACACAGGAATGAGGATATCCGATGGTACATGTACACTTTGTGTAGTTCCAATATTTCGACAGCCATCATCCACCGAAGCCATGTAATACAATCTCCCTGTTGACTGGGAGAAACGAAGATGATATGCAGACCAGACACCAATGGCAACAGTAGGTATACACATAGGTATTCAAAATATGAATGGTTTAATCAGGATACAGATTACAGAATTACTTTATCTCTAAGAAAAATAGTACCCCCCCCTATATTCTTAAGTAATGGAGATTAGTTTTGACTTTCCTCATAATCAGTTTTTATTTTTTGTTTGTATAAACATGATACTGCTGCTATCTATGCTTCAAAAGTTTATGTAAAAATTATAATTTTTATAATGGTAGATATGGTACAGTATTGAAAATAAGTAAACGATTCACACCGATATAATGAAGAATTATGCAAAGATGATACACTGAAATAAAATGAGTTACGGTACTTGCAAGGAATTCCTCCAAAACAAGATGTTACTGCAAAAAATTTGATATGTGAAGATATGATATATCGTCGGTAGGGTGACAAAACCTTGTATCTCATTTTTTTGAGATTTTGATTTTTTTACATGATTTTGTACCTACATGTAATGGCCTACGACACCACCTGATAAATCCATGGAATGCCTCCTGTCTTGGTTTTTCACAAATTCCACACAAACACCCTTAAACTAAACCTCGTACCTTTAACCCCCTTTGAAGCTGCACTGACAAAACCTTGTAACATAATATGTAATTCATTTTCCTTGTAACTCACACGCGGGCTAACAGTACCGAAGTTAGTGTATTCAAATCCTTGGAACTCAATCAGAGTTGAAAGTAAGAACTTGTATCTCGATTTGAACAAAAACTAAAAACTTGTATCTCAATGTAGAAAAGCAAAAACCTTGTTACTCACTTTCAAATACAAAAAACAATTATTTTACTGTATTTCAACAATGACATTAAAAATTGTATAAATATTTCAGTACTAAAAAGAAAGGATGGTGTCACAGCACTAAATTTGTTGAGACAGGACAGTTTTTTCACTCTCCTGAAAATTCATGATTTTATAGATACCCGTTACAAGGTTTTGTCACTGCACCGACTATATACTGAAGTAAAGTTGAATATTCACAATGAATTCTTCCTAAACAAGTACATGTACATGTATACCCAACTTCACTGCAAAAGTTCATGCAAAGATGAAAAGTGATAAACTGAAATATTTACAAGGATTTGTTTAATATTACACAAGTACTTACTGGCACTGGTATGTGTGGCAGCTGTAGTGATATTCCAAATATGGCCCTGAACGTAAAGATTACGTTGAATCACTGCCCAGTATCATTCCTTTGGTATTACAATAATCCTCTTACAATCACTGAACAAAGAAAGATCTTCCATCCAATGGTCAAGGAGTTGTTATTCCCTTCGCAATGACTAACAGCTAGTTCAAACAGCGAAGATAGCGAGTATAATAGTCTCAACTATCTACCCCCACATCCGTGCAATACACCTGCAGTATCTTCGAGCGTACGCTAATAGATTAACGATGCTCCTATACCACAGGCAGACAAGCTAGGACAAAAAGGGACCCCTTTAACTGTTGCTCCGCCACACTCCAATGCCCCTATTGATCAAGTTTTCAGAAAGAGTTGCCACACTCTGCATTGTCCTATGGAGAGTATGAGAGACAGGGGTGGATCATGTAGTAACTATGTACTGGTAGTGGTATGACTATGAATCCCCCCTTGGAGCTGTAGACTTGGTGGTAATTGTTGAGAAGCGGTAGTAGCGTAACTGTGTGGTTGGTATCGGTGCTTGTAGAGCTTAGCTTATGGGGTGACCTGATACCAGTGAGTGAACTCCCTCCGCACTGCCGCAGCGGTGTAACGATCTGAAGACCTCCAGTGACCGACTTATACATCCTCGCAACACACAAAGAGTATGCAGGTGAGTTCAGAAGTTTGTTTCACTGGGAGTGCTTAGTCTTTGATCTGCAGACTCTTTTTTTTTATGTCTACAAGAGTTAATTGCCATCTTTTTATTTGGTGCTTGTTTCATAAAATGTGTCTTAATTGACGTCAATCAACCAACACAAAATCCTTTTATCTTTTTACATGACAAATATTAACAAAAATCTGTCTCAGTGTCCACCTCTCTGCAAAGGCCAAGTGGTCACTCACATCCATAGTCTCCCTGTACTGCACTGTAGAAAGTAATACATTATTGAACCTGTATAGAAAGGTCATCTATCTACAGTGAGCACACTTCATATTTCTCTTTGCTGGCCTTTGTACACAGGTTTGATGGACCTACAAAAAATGGATTTATACTTAAAGTCTTGATAGATCCCACAACTGTAAAACAAATAAGAAACTATTGCTAAAAATAAGCGTTACATGTATATCAACTGTGATTCAATTATGTTGCAGCAATGCAGCATGAAACTTTTACAAATCTGAACCACTCACAAAATACTTGCAAAATTCATGAACATTCCTTGCATGCGAACATTTCTAATGTTACACTTCAGTCTTCACAGTATATGTTTACTCTATAAAGACAGTCTGTGTCATAGACTAACACAGTATGTACATGTATGTATGCAAGGAGAAGTTTAGTTTGTGTTGACTGCGATTGGAAGCTCGCCTGTCTGTATCTATCACCCATGTATGTTTTCTCCATCAGTGTCATGTCAACACATCCCTACAAAGCATAAGCACAGCTAATGAAAGATGATGAATAGGCCTACAACTCAAGGTAGTCTATCGCTAGTTAATTCAGACACCTTAAAATCCTAAAAGTATGTTCAACAACATGCATGTATGCAAAGTATTTGATACCGGTAATACAAAATATATAAAAAATGAGCAAGGAAAGTGGATCATAAGATTTCGTAGTCTATCGCTGCATTAATTCAGACGCCTTCAAATCCTAAACATATTTTTGAACTATGTATGAAAATTATTTGATAATAACAAAATATATAAAAAATCGACGATGAAAGTGGATCGTAAGATGTTGTGTTGGTAAACAGATTATTTTTTTTTTGAAATATGGATTCTTGATCTTTTGAAAGTGGTATAAATTGAGCACTGTAAAAACAAGAACCTTCTGGGAATTTCATGAATGGTTCAGGGCCCAATTTCACAAAAATTGTAATATCATTTACAAATTTACAGTAACCGTTATAAGCTTCTGAAACCCTTGCACTTCATTGGCTGAAGAAGTTGTTACAGAACTGTGGCATTTGTGAAGTTTTCATGCTACAAAGTCACTGAGTCCTAATTGAACACTCAACTGTTGCCATTTGCTAGTTTCTTGCTACTCGTACAATTGCATATTGTTTACCATGGGTGTCGATCTATTCAGGGGGGGGGGATGATGTATTCACTCATCCGCCCCTGAACAATAGGTATTACGTAAGGATCGACACCCATGTTGTTTACTCGTATTATTATCATTCTATATAGTGTAGATCATGAAAATACTTACCGGTATGTAAAAATATTGTATGATTCAGCTACCAGCTGTGATGCATACTTCAAAATAAATAACCCATCATAATCATATGAAAATGGATGTCTTTAAAATTTCTCAAAAGTTTCATATCACAAATATTTCTACTATTCCAGTGCAATATACTTCAGTTGAGAATGTCAGATAGAAATATCTTCACTAAATCCTTGTTTTTTCTGTGACTTGAAGGCTATTCACCTTATCAAATTCTAGGAAGGAAACGATGATGATGATGAATTTAAAAAGAAAGAGACAAGTGCAGGACAGGGGTGCAATGGACAGACATGGCCAGACTGAATGACTCATGCAAGATCCTGTCCAAAAAGTCTACACTAGTTAGTCTTTGTGCCTATCACTGAAATGGGCTTTATTAAATGAAAAATCAAATTCTTTCTCTTTCCCGTCTTTCTTCTATTTTCATTTCTTGATTTCCTATTTTTTGCTCCTTTCCATTCTTTCTGCGAAACCTTGTTTATGAATGTGTGAGTGTGTTGGTGTGTATCTTGTTATTGTTTCTCGAGGCCCTGTATCAAACAATAACAAGATAATGAACATACCGGTAAATGAATTATAAAAAATGACAGACTTGCATAATACAAGCACACACAAACACACTGTATGTACAATATAATAATGGTTAGGACTCCTATTGAGCAGTAGCAAAGACTTCTGCTTCTTGGGAGTCCTAACCATCATATTGTACATTGTAAATTGTTTTATATTGGTGGAATAAAGATGGTAAAATAAAATACATTAACAGTCTACAAACTTCAGATCACAAACTCTCATTGATCAAAATCTCAAATGTCACTTCATAAATAAATTGTACTGTTTACTAAGATATTTGTGCTACTTCATCAATGGTTAAATAAAAAAGATTAACAGTCTACAAGCTTCTAATCACAAACTCTCAATATAATCATATCGTTTTGAGCGAGGACCTGTGTATGAATTTTAAAATAACATGTGAATGTCCTCTGTCCTTGGGTGCGTTTATCATCCACTTTTGCCTAGAATCAGAGTTTTCAAACATCTTTCAAACATCTTTCAGGCAAATTTGCATGGTATTAAACACAAACCTATTTTCAAACGTCTTTAGATATGGGTATATTGAAATGCTTAAAAAAGTGTGTTTTTAATGTGAGAATGAGCCAGAATCACGTTTCTGACAGATAATCAACGCAAAGATGTTTTGAAACACACATATATATCGGACCTTGTTTTGACAAAGTCGCAAAATTTTGAAATATTTCAATATACAGCAATCTCTCAAAACTCTGAGACAAAGACTAAATTCCCAAACTTCTAGTGGAAGTCGGTATGGTACATCTTTCCTCAGCTTGGCGCATCAGAGTCATATTAACCTCGCTGCAGGGGGCCTGCCAGGCCAGAGAGTGTTTTTCGTTTGTGCAAACGTCATTTATTTTCTTACAGGGTATATGGATCTGATAGGTCAAGTCAAGTCTGAAAGCCATTATGAATGTTATCCTAAGGGTGACTTAAGCAGCAGTGTGGGTGTGTGTGTATGTGTGTGGGGGGGGGGGGGGGGGGG
>BEXV01001122.1:37917-51805 GCA_003118195.1 Hemicentrotus pulcherrimus | reverse complement strand
AGGGGGGGGGGGGGTTCCCAGGCATCTGTGATCTGCATTTCCAATGATAGTGCATATTTAAAATAGAAGTCAAGTTCAACTCATAGAATACCTACCAAAAAAAAAAAATATATAAAAGGGTCTTTAATATGAAACTAACAATTTTTGTGGACATGACCTCCATTACTCATTAGTGAGTTTAGGAGAAGCCATAACAACCGAACAGGTTAACTGAGGACGCCCATGCAAGGTCAAAGGTCAAAAGAGTTTGTTGATGTCACTCTGAAACTCGGAGGCCAAGGGAGTGAGTCAGAAGGCTGGTATTTTGATGAGGTAATCCCCCAAACTTGAAGTTAGTTGTGAAACTACTGTGTTTTGTTTTTTTCTTCAAAATTCGAATTCTCAAGACAATTTTTCTTTCTTGGTAAATAGCTCCCTGAACCAGTAAGTTGGGAGAGTGTAATAAATCAAAACAAGACAATAGTCGAAGAGGGTGTAGGGTATAGAGAAGAAGACATGGAAGTTGAGGAGATAAAATTTACCAAAACATATGGAAAGAAATAAGATAACTAAATTGGTATTTTTATGAGGTAATCCCCTAAACTTGAGGCTAGCTGTGAAACTGTTTTCCATTCTCTAGATGGAATTTCTTTTTTAGTTGCTCTGCTCCCTGAACCAAGAAGTTGGCAGAGTGCAATAAACCAAAAAGAAAATATATTTGGAGAGGGAAGAGGGAATACATAGACAAAAAGAAGTTGAGGAGAGAAGATTTAGCAAAGGAAAGGGAAATAAATTAGAAGATAACTAGACTAGGAGAAGAAAAAAAAGGATATAAAAATGAATAAAGAAGACTAAGAAAATGGACAAGTATTCTGAAACTATGATCAGCTGATTTTCTTAGGCAGTGACCCTTACAAAAACTGGATCTCGTACAACAGTGCAATTTGATATGACAACTCTACAATGGGGTCTGTGGAGTGCAATTTTAAAAGTTATTACGATTGAAAAATCAGTTACTTTAACAGTGGACAAATTATGTTAACGCAATCTTCCATTTCTATCCCCAGTCACTTGTTCTATTGTTTCATTTTCGGTCCCTTCAAGAAGAGGTTCGATAAGATTTGGAATGGATGAGCTAGGCAAACAGAAGTTATTCTTCATCATCCAACCTCTCTCTCGTCATGTCATCACTCTCAATGTTGCTACCATATGTTGCCCTAGATTCATCACCATGCAGCTTTGTATTGTCATAATGTTACTTGTTCATGTCTCCTGCTGCTGTTCGTAACCTCCCAAATTAATCACCGACTTCCTCGCCGATTGTCACCGTATATCACTGGTAGCATTCACAATTTCAAAGTCTTATAATTCTCCAGGGATAGTTAAAGTGACTTTGTAACATTGTTGAAGGTTGATGACAAAAATTGCTTAATTTTTGTATAAAATGTTACTCACTATATTCCTTTTATTGTACTAACCCTCTGACATGCAAGAAGTCCTGACAAAATTCTCAAACTATTAAGATATCTATGGTTTTCTTTGAAGGCGTCGATGTGAGGCATCCTTTAACAGTGATTAACAGTAAATTCTCCCAACCATTTTTGAATTTTCCCAACTGTTTTTCCATGAAAAAAAAAGACATAAAACAGGCTATAAAAAAATCTGTCAACACTTAAATGTCTGGAACGGAATGTAGAGCCATTTTATTGCTTTGTGAGATTTGCAATCACCTACAATATGATAAATTGTAATAAATATAGTTGGGAGAATTAAGAAATCGATCAGATCAGTTTTTCCCAATTTGTACCATGAATAATGGTCCGTTTTCACTCAAATTTCAGAATATCTTTAATTGTACATCTAACATTGAAGTCACTACTTTAGCACCACTATCTCTCATCGTAACAATGTTACAAAGTCCCTTCAATATACAGTCAAAAACCTGTTTATAAAAGACTGCTCAAAGTAAATAAAGAATCAGACCTTATATACGGGTGCGCTTTTTGTAGGTAAATGTTCCTTCAGTACAGGTGTCCATATGAGCTGTTTTATTCTTCTATTGGGTAATCTTTGAAGGAGAACAATAACCCCATGACCTCATGACCTCAAACTATGGTACAGCCCTCAGGTTTCATATCCATTAGGGTTAGGAACATAAGATCACTTTAAAATCAAATTGTAATAATGATCATAAGTACAATTTGAATATTCTTTTCACCTTTACTCTCGTATTTTTATATTATTAATCCTGGAGGAAATTGCTGGGAAGAAAACGACCTTGTGACCTTGAAGAAGGGTGCAGCCCTCAGATGTCATATCCACTATTGCTGTGAGGTGGAGAAGATTAATGGCACACCCCATAGAAGCTAATGATGACAACAAGCTATCAGATGTTGGATTTATACCTCATCACTTGTACATTAGGGTCTGTACATGTACTTCATGAATTTGATTTGTTAGGGGCCTATATGTCCGTTTCAAATATTTTGAAACAAAATGTGAAAAAATACATTCAGATGGTACAGTTAAAGCATAGTGAAAAACAAGTGAGAATGTTCCGTTTCATTTATGGGGATTACCGGTATTAATAATATCAATTAATAAAGAAAAACAAAAAAGATAATTCTACTAGGACAATACAGATGATAATATTGAGGAGGAAGAGAAGGAGGTGTATGAGAAGAAGAGGGAGGAGGAGCAGGGGCAGGAGGAGGAGCAGGAGCAGGAGCAGGAGAAGGAGAAGGAGAAGGAGAAGGAGAAGGAGAAAGAGGAGGAGAAAGAGGAGGAGGAGTAGGAGGATGCTGAATTGCTGATGATTACAAATAACTTATCAATAATTAAAAACCTATAGCATAAATCGTTACTTTTTCTCACACATTAGAGAAAAATTATACTAATAAAAATGAAAAAGAGTTTTGGTAGTAGTGATTATATTTAACTATTAAACTATGGTTTGCCAAAATATGCCTTTCACACACATGGGAACACATCTTCTAAAGGCTGGCATCTCTAATGAACCAGAATGAACTTTAATCACTTTCCATCCTCCAATTTTCATTTCAGATTTCACGGAGTATGAGTCCCTTCACTAGAAGCTGTCTCATCTGATTATCCTCAAGCCAGCTCATCATCTTTATCATCATACAAGAGTCAATTATCTCAACACCAGCTAATGTTATGCCTCACACTGACTTGAATTTGTAGGAGAAGTCGATCCACCCTGATAATGATATTAGGTTGGTTTTAATAGACTTTAACTTTCTTTGTTATCTATATTTGAATATATATATTTTTTCACTTGCAGGCATGAATAGAAACTTTTTTGCAATAAATCATATTTAGGGTGAATGTATGATTGAAAATTATCTTGAGGGAAAAATGAAAATTTCAGATTTTTAAATATTTTATTTTAATTTTTTACTACAGAGGAAATGAAAGGGGAGTTTGCAAGATAAATCACAGAGTTGCCAATTTGTGTTTGATTTATTGCAACTTCAAAAATGTAGAACGTTCTTATTTTCATAAGAAATTGCGTAAGCTTTCACTGACCTGTTCCTCTCATTTTTTCTTCTATTAAAACCAATTTAATATCAGGGTGGGCTTTCCCTGTAACATTGAAAGGTATTCCTGTGTTCTGGAAATGAGATGGATAAATTATCATAAGAGTAGTTGAATAAATGGCATAGTGTGAATAAGGCTCTGTGTATTTAAGGCAGTTGAGAGTATTCATGTACCTGACTGATGAACTTTGTCTGCAATGTGAACATAGTCTCCATAAAAACATGTTCAAATAAGGCAGAGTATGAACACATCTCTACATAAGCATGTGATGCTGAGTATGCATTAGTGTGATATTCTATGCAGACAGATTGAACGTCTAGAGGGGCTAGAGTCTCCCAAGTAACTAGCAAACACATAGACATAATACAAATACAAATATACACCTCGTCATAACTTCCTAGATTGACAGACTGGACGAATCGGCTTCAGACATTAATCCTACATGTAGGTCAATTTTACACAAGTTAATGTTGTATCTTCTACTCCAAACCCAACACTAAAACCTAATTACCTGTGGTAAATTGTGAGCCCTCTTCTCTTCTGTGTAACTTCGACACCTATTTTAATTCCTTGCAAAGTTGGAGGCACATCTCTCCTTCCTTCTTTTCTTTTTGTTTCTCTTCTTTCAACTCTTCCTACCCTGCTTCATTCTACTTCCTTTTATCCATCATCTCCATGCTTTCTCTTCTCATTCTTATTTGCATCTCAATGGTCACATCATTTAATAATAACATTACTAAATCAATGACATGTTTTCTTGGGCTAAGACATGATAGTCAGAAGAAGATTATGAAGTGCGCCCTCTCTAGCCAGGATATGGAAAGCAAAATCATGACTTGTATCACTGCATATAGGGAACTTTGATCCAAGTACAACCGATTGATAATTCTAAAAAATGATAAAGCTTAGATAGTGTATCAAAAATGCAATAATCTGAGGACCCGACTCTTCACGTGCCAGTGAAAACATTCTTTTACGTACTTCAAGAGAAGTACTGACATGCAAAACCTTTCTAAACTATTAGGTATAGACTATAGACCTAATCACTCACTTACTCACTGATATTTCCTGCTTGCTATTGCTCAGCAATTGGAGGTAAAATTTGGAATTGAAAATAATAATTTAAATCTGCGCATCATGAAATAGGCTTAGCAATCCAACATGCAATCAAAGACCCGGTCGTCTTCTTTTCAACTAAAATACATGTAGACTTGAAAAAAGATAGATTTTGAAAAAAAATATGATCTTTTGATTTCTAATAACTAGATAGGAAGAAGCATGCCTAGTTTTTTTTAAACACCCTGTTGCTCACCTTATATGATGCACATGCAAGAGACCAAATCAAATTTGTTAGTATGCAGATTTGTTTTTTAAAGGCTTCTGAACTCCCATCTCTTGTCCACCTGGTACTGCCACATATATCCATGTGTAGGAGACTGAACTAACTTTTACATGCTATACTGTGCAGGTAAGAAATCCCTGTTTGCTTACCTTGCTCCCATAATGGGATAGTTCGTAGACACACCAGCCTCCGGGCATCGTGGTTCCTTCTATCGTCTGCACAACCATATTGTCCACAAACATCAAGAAGGTCAGCCCCGTCTTGTCCTTCCAGTCGCGCCCAGGAAGGTCCAGGAGGGAAGTGCAGGATGGGGACGACGGAGAGATTGGTTCTAGGTCTGGAACGGTCTCTTCATCTCTGGTTTCTCCTTCAGTGCAGCAGTCGACAGTCATCACCAACAGCCATCAAGGTCTGCAGAATGGCTCGGGCGAGACTGCAGTGGTCTTTGGGAATCTTCCAAGGACTGGTAATATTCCACTACAAGGAATCACTGAAGTTGTTCTCCGCTATTGCACCTTCAAAAGTCATCACAAAAAAGACATCAAGGTCTGTAGATTCACTTGGACAAAGACTGGCAATGTTCCACTGATGTTGGCAATAGGTGTAAACTGAAGTTGTTCTCTTCTAATGCACCATTCAAAAGTCATCACACAGGGTTATCAAGGTCTGTAGAGTCACTCGGACAAAGCCACAGTCTTTTACTTCGTAGACGAACAAAGGTCTTTGACAATCACCTAAGAAGAATGTTGCTATTATTCATGGGTCTACACTGAAATTGTCCTCTTTTGCAGCCAAACAAAAGTCATCACAAACAGCCATCAATATAATATGCAGAATCACTCGGTTTATTGCACAGTGGTCTTCTGAAATCTTCAGTCTTTGGCAAGTGGCAACATGTATTCACAATCAAAGGAATGTTAATGTTGGTCCTAATCTTTAGTCAACACTTCTGATATCTGTTTCTGTTAGTACTTAGTGCAGCATTCACAAATCATCACAAAAATCAATCATTTGGATAGAAGCAACCATAACATTGAAGAGGTCCACAGATATTTGTATCAATTGCTAAGTTCACGATAATAATTTTCAAAGAGTATAATTCCTCTTTGGGTTTATAATCATCCTTTCATATGAGATCTTTAGTTTTGTCTCAAGACACTTTCGAATGTAGTTTCAAGAGAGATTTTTCTATTGGTCTGATCGTCTGTAAGTGCTTGTCTCCTAAATGTATTTCCTGATTGTTCTTGATATCAACTTGCACATCATTTAGGTAATTCCTCAACTTGCATGTGTAATGTTTATGAAACCTGTCAATAGCATTAAAAAAAAAAAAAAACATTTGCAGTTGAGAGTCAGAAGGACATTAACTTGATCTCTGCAATACAAAGAGCAATCAGTTAATGCCCTTCTGCATCTCAGCAGAATATGCTTGCTAACCCACTGTCTCTGAGAACTATGTGGCTCCTGTATTCAAGCCTATGGGAGTGAAAGAAGTCAGTAGTCAATGGGTTTAGGAGAACTGTATCACTAGAGCTTGAGGTATGTAGCAAAAAAGAAAATACAGGCTACCAGAGTAAGAACTTCAACTAAAACACCAGTAGGCTTGCGGGTGCACCATGTGAGAGAGAGAGAGGGAGGATTGAGGAGTCCTGAAAAGGACTCTCGGTAATCTTTCGTGAGGGTGTGTAGTCCTGAAAAGGACTGTTGGTGTAGTCTTGAAAACACCCTATTCCTTATACCACATCCACAAGCTTCCAAAAAAAGCATCTAACTGGGAGCCAAGAGGTTACTGCCATTTGGAGAGGGTCAATCATCCTGCATCACAGAGTGCACATACAGGAGATCAGACAATCTTGAAAGATCTGTATCCGTTTGGTGGGGCCGACTTTGCTCTCCTTTCACAGGACTTCAGATACAAACTTTCAATTGATAAGACAAGTTCTGGTGATGCAAGACAGCTGAATTAAAAGACAGATATGTTTGAGGAATGAACTAATGGTATCCACAATCTACAATTGTCTGTGCATGTCATGTCCTTGCAATGTGATGCTAGTGAGAAGAAAACAAAACAGTATCAACTACCAATAGTCATTGAAATACAGCTTTATCAATTAAAGCCAATGATAAATCAGCATCTCCCTACGTGAAAATAAGTCCACATGTTGGGAATATCAAGTCGCTACAAAATCAAGCCAAGTTACCCATAAAAACAAGTTTGTCTCCAAAGACTGAAAAAAACTCACTGAACAACAATGATTTTAAGAAGATTAATAATTACGTTTCCTGTATAACGGATATCTCTGACCGGAAAACTGGACCACCACTCTCTCCCGAAAATTCATTTTGCCACCTGCCAGATTTTGATTTGATATCAACGATGCTCAATGAGCAAATGAACTCCTACAGAATATCAAGCAATATTTGCAGTAGCTTTTTACCCCAAAAATGAAAAATATCCTCCAACTTGTAAACAACTTAAGTAATCAAGAAAACACCATTTCCCAAAAGACCTGTGACTCATGCAGAAAACATTTCTTTCAGCTGCCTCGTCAGATAGAATCTCATGTTTTTTTTTCCTTTTCAATCTGATTTTCTTGAAACTTATACTTTTGAAGTGAAATACTGGAACAGAAGGAAAAGCTGTAAAGGCTTGTTGACATCATCTGCTGGAAGCCAAAAGGGCTCTTACTGTAGATAAAAGCATAGGAGTTAATGCCTTTCTGGCTCTATACAGATCTGTCATAGAAGATATATGGCATGCCGTTTATGTCTACCGATTTGGAGCAATTATGACCAGGATTTTGAAGAATTTATGATTTTCACAGGTCAACAGATGATGAGGAAAGCCAAAATGGGAGTCAAGTTTCTGGGCTTGGAGTTCTTGAAACTGACAGATTAATCAATCAATGAGAATGCATATCCATGTCAAGATTTTCTGAACTTTTGGTAAAAATGGTCTGTAATTTTGGTTAGTTTATGGTATTTTGAAAATAGAGAGGAGAGACAAAGAAAGAGGACAAACTGACAGATGGAAGGAGATGGAGAAAGAGACCGGTATTTGAAGAGGAAGAGAAAGATTCAGACATGACACAGACGAAGAGACAGACAGACAGACATATGGAATGAGATTGAGAAATAGACCTGCAATCAGACAGACAAAATAGGAGGAGTGAGAGAGAGATTCAGACAAAACACAGACTATGAGACAGACAGACAGAAGGAGATGGAGAAACAGACCAACAATCGGCAATCAGACGAAATAGGAGGGATGAGAGAGAGAGAGAGAGAGAGAGAGAGAGATTCAGACAAAACACAGACTATGAGACAGACAGACAGAAGGAGATGGAGAAACAGACCAACAATTGGCAATCAGATGAAATAGGAGGGATGACGGAGAGAGAGAGAGATAGATTCAGACATAACACAGGCTACGAGACAGACAGACAGACAGACAGACGCAATGACAGACGGATGACCATTAAAGAGTATTGCCCAGTAATGACCAGTTGATCTTCCAATCTACCCATCACTCACCGATCTCATCTAATCTTCTAACACTGACAGATGTCCAGACTAAATAGTCATCCTGATGATATCTAACCCCTGCTCATTCAGACAACCAAGATACGTCGTACATCTATAGATAAAAAAACCACATACCGTGTACATGTAGCTATATGATGAGTAATTAATTTTAAAAGAGTCTGGACATAAGCAAACGTCATATACAGTGTAGCAAATACATGAATATGTTCTCAAATCATTTCAAAACAAAAGTTTAGTAAACTCTTGATTAATTTGTCTTTAATCTTACCCCCTCATCCCAAAATTCATTGTTTGGCTATACATGTATATTTAGCCATACAAATATACATTGAGTACAATATATTTTTAGTCTGAACGGATGTTTGATCATTGATCGTTTCAAATGACGTTTCAAACGAAAACTAAATTAAGAATCAGGGTCTACTTGCATCAGCAGAAAATTGTATAAATAACTGGGCGGGGCTTTTCATGAGTGTGCACTGATGATTGAACAGGTGTCATGGCAACTGACGTCTTCAAAACTAGTTACTTTACATGACATTTCTTTATACTGTACCATTTTCATGCGTATGCCCCTTCTGCTATTTGATGATCCTTTATATGACATTTCATTATCCAAGTTTTGTATAAATAAATTTCCTCTGGTCTGAACGACTATGATTCCTCATCTGATGATATCTAAATAATTACACTTGATGAGTGACTAGTTTATACAAGGCTAGTAGTCTAACAGGCCAGATTGTCCATCTGAGGTCAAGACGAAACATTCAATTAGAAATAATTCCAGGCAGACTCAGATTGAGCGACAAGGTTGGAATGGCCAGAAGTAATTGAGATATGAAATATGAGAGATAATATGATACATTCTTTGGCTTTCCCCCTCGAGTGCCATAATGCAAACTTCCTTATCTATAAAACATCAGATATATATATATATATATACTAGATACCAGGTAATATTATATGCCTTTTCCAATGAATGCGGTTATGCTAGCCTAACACTGTACATGCAATATTGAGTATCGAGAGTACGGGACAAACTAGAAAATATGTTGTGGTTTTGTCCAATGAATATTATTATGCAAGCATATTAAATAGAATTTTCTGAGAGATCTACAGGTGCATACACAACTGTATGTGGCTTTCTGCTATGAATATTATCATGCTAACAAATATCAAATATGAGAGATGCCAAGAAATATTATGCCATGTAATATGAAAATTATGATCAATTATGATCAAAAAGGAATCCGCCTCTTGAAAGTGTAACTGACAAGCAAAGCTGTATTCTAATAAAACAACAACAAAAAAGAGAAGTTTGATAGGCAATATGAATGAGGGTAATTAAACAAGTTTGCTTCCTTATTTATCCCAGCCTATTGCTCTCCTCCCAAAAATAATTCTCAACACTAACAAAATTGAGAAGTACTGTTGAGTAGCCTATATCTAGGAGTATAGTTCAAGATTCATTGTGATAATATCCTTGTATATCAGTTTTTTAGTATCAAGTTCCATTCATTTTTAAATCAAAATCATTTTGTTGGTCAAAAGAAGTAAACATAAATCAATTTGGATTGACTATTATAGATTTTTCTCCCTGAAAAATATATCAGGTGTGACATCTATTACAATTTCTCACAAAATGAAATACCACATAATCTCTAAGGCGAGATTGCATTCTACCGAGTCTGGAATGCGGAGACTATCCCTCTTGCTCTCAGGTAACTTGACTGCCCCAGGATATTCACATTCCAGGTTAATACATGGCTTACCTGTGTGTCCTCAATATAAGGTCACAGCTGAATGCCTAGCCCCCTCCCCCTCCCTGAACCCCCTTCCAAACCTCTATCCTTTTCCCTTTATCTAACCTCCCGCACCCCCTCAATCTACCCTCTCTTGCCTGATGATATTCACAAATGATTCCAGGTTAATACAGGGATTACCTGGTGTCCTCAATATAAGGTCATAGCTGACTGCATTTCCCCCTTCCCCTCCCTGAACCCCTCTTCCAAACCTCAATCCTTTCCCCTTCAGCTAACCCCCCCCCCTCCCCTCCCCATCGACATACCCCTCCCCTGCCTGAGATTATTCACATTCCAGGTTACCTGGATCACCTGGTGTCCTCAAAATAAGGTCACAGCTGACTACAATGCCTGCTCCAGACCTCTTGATCCCCTTAACCCCCTCCCTCCCACTTTTAATCTACTTTAATATCATGATTACCTGGTGTGTCCTCAGTATAACTATAAGGTCACTGGTGACAATAGCACCTCCAACCAATCCTTGTTCTAACCTATCCCTGTAACCCCTCCCCACCCCTTCCTCATTCTCACATTCACATAAACCAGCCTAACACCTGCATGGATCACCTACTTGTCCTCAGAATAAGGTCACCTCAATACACCCCTCTTAACTCCACATACATGTACTAGTGTTATATTGAGTACAACTTCCAATTTATTGCTAAAAACTTGATTTTTATTTGCTGATGCTGTAAATACAATGATTGTTTTGCATTTCATTTTACTCAGAGTTTCATAGGTAAAGTCAAGGATGCCCTGGTTCAAATCCAATCAAATCAATTTAGCAAAGTAAAATCTACATTTTTTTTTTATTTATCATCAAATACACTGTAAAGAACAAAAGAAGAGGAATGCATAGCTTAGAGAGAGAGAGAGAGAGAGAGAGAGAGAGAGAGAAAGAGATAGAGGGAGGGAGGGAGGGAGAGAGAGAGAGAGAGAGAGAGAAAGAGAAGCAGTTTTATCAGCTCTTGAGTAAAGTGAACCTATCCTACTTTAAACACAAGGGGGCTCTATTTCTAATATTTCCAACAGAGGATTTCAAATTGGGATAAGTTTTTGCAATGAAAAAAAAATCCACCAAACACCATTTTGAAGAAGAAAAAAAAAGGTTATGAAAGAGTGCCATCCAGGGCTACATGCCTTAAAATATCAAGGCATCAAATATTTAAAAAAACAAAACAAAAGCAAACTGTCTTTCTAACAATGAGAAGAAAAAAAGTAGAATTGAGGATCAGTGTTTGAAATTTGTTTGAAAGTGAATGCAACCCATTGCTAAATGGAATCGTGTAGTCCCTGTGTTAAGCCTATGGGAATTAGATAATTCAGTAGTTAGTGGGTTAATCTTGACTCCTTGTGAGAGATGCCCCAGATAGTTGCATATGGTGTGTGGGGGTAAATTGTTTAATCCATATTTCTAACGGCTAGAGAGCAAACAAGTGTTTATATCAGGTGCTACCCGTAAATACACTTTAGATAATCAATAAAAAAACATAGGCACAATGGCTTTAGAGCTGTAAAATTATTGATCAGGAATGCACTTTCTATGGAGAAGTTGAAAAAAAGTAAGGTTCCAGCTGCCATTAGGCTCAATTATTGATGTTTGATTATTCATGTAAAATATGAATTGATATTCTATGATGTACACAAAGGCATCATTCACCTCAAAAGCACATTTCTATTATATACATGTATGTTATCAATATTTTACAGTAGACGTGACACTCATGTTGAAGTGCATTTGCGATCAAAACAATGTTCTGATGATATAAGGAAAACACCATTAAGATGATAGGTCTACACATACTGTTGATGTCAAATCATGAAAGAATTAAAGTGCTTGCATTTCCTTCGAATGTAATGATGCACACATAATCATTTCTCCAGGGTCTATAAATTATTGATAAGAGCTTGCACTTTTCTTCAAACACAAGAATTAATTAAAAAAAGTTGTGCGTCACATGCAAGGAGTCACTTGCTCTATGGTCATTTCCTACACTAAACAAAATCTGAACTTAACTCTGTCGCGCCATTATACCCAACACTAACCCTAAACTAAAACCTTAACTAAAACCTTATACTTTTGATTGGATAAAGCCCATATAGCAATCGATGTCATATGAAAACTATGATCTGCTGTACTTTACACAAAAAAGTATTTTGAGGCCGAGACGGTTAAACCATGGTAGGTCTATGGCTAAACATAATCAGTGAAGTCATAACATCATTTATGAGCTGATGAAATAGTGATATGAAATATGTCCTATCTGTGCAACACTTAGATACTTTAAAACCTTTTTTTAATATTTAGTGGCACGTAAGGAGTTAAATAACTTTTCTATCTGGAATTATGATGATTGTAAATACTGGAATGTTGTTTATATGATTTTGTCTATTAATTTCACAAGTGATAATAAATTGTACTTTGTAAACCTTCAAGTTGTGGCAAATGAGGAGTTAAACAATTTTGATGATTAGAATTATGATGATTATAATGTTGTTTACATGACCTTGTCAGCTAATTTCAAAAGTGATAATAATTGTACTTTGTAAACCTAGAGGCCCATAAGGAGTTAAACAACTTTTCTGTCTGGAATTATGATGACCAAGGTGATGTGCAATGAATATTACATGAGTTTGATTGCTATGATCTGTATCGGTTCAGTGAAAATCAATAAAGAAAATCCCACGCAATGAATGCGCAGGCTGGTGTTGAACAAATCACCTTTGAATATCACGTAATTGGATTTTAATATGATTGGGCAAATATTAGTCTGTGGCATCAGACAATTGACCAGCTCAGAAATTGATTGAAATTGATGGATGCTTCTTACCTGTACACCCTAGTGCATTCAGTTAAGCAGTGCACATGAAGTTAGAATGCAGATTGAATATGTTATTTGTTGAAATGTCAGGGAAGCCTCTGGCAAGCTTTCACTTGTAACCTTTGATGTAGGGCATGACAAAGATTAGATATTCATGTAAACTGATCTGGCCATAGGGGCTCTAACACAGGATTAATAGTAGATTACCATAAAATGTAAAATCTGAATTTAAACAATATCATTATGCGTAAAACTCTTTAGGACTGTTGTTTGTCATATGAAAAATCACAAACATGGCTCATTTCATAAACATTTCTTGAAATCAAGGCTGTTCTAGAGAGCCTAGACCCTAATTCAAGGTATAGAATGAAAAAATCATCTCTTTTTTTAGTTTCGATGTTGCTTTTGAGTCTGCATTAATAGACTAAGTTCAAATACACAAGGATAATCGAGTGATCAGTATAATAACTCGTAAAGGTTACAGCATACATGTTCATAACCTTCATTTGGATTAACTTTTACGAGGCAGCACCTCACTGCATTGCACATGTGTTCCTGCCGTTTTTTAATGCCCAAAATGCAATTAAATGCCCAAACTATACTTTCAAAATGTCAACATTATCAGGTACTGTGCAAAAGGATGATATTTCTCATGTACAGGTTGAAATAAACGCTACTTTCAAAGAGTTTTTAATTTTTTATAATGTAAGCAATATAATCAGATATGTGCAGAAATCTGATGCACACATCCCTAATGGAAATACAGTGTCTCTTTTTTGAAGAGGCTTTTGTTTCATAAATCCACAACAAGACAGTAAATTGTACTTAAACTTCAA